>JANJPH010000010.1:0-76224 GCA_030407195.1 [Candida] tunisiensis
TCCTGAGCTCCGAGCCCGAGGCCAGCGACGAGGACCTGTACGAGATAGACGACTCGAAACCGCAGCTCAAAGTCTACGAGACAGCTTACGCCTCGCTGGCGCCTTCCGAGCTCGAAGCACGACAGGCAGAGGTGACCACCCACGTCGCCAACCTCCTGGGTGTTGTAAACGCCCCCAATGAGCCCGCCCTGCTGCTGCTCTGGGCACACAAGTGGAACTGCGAACGGCTCGTAGAAGAGTTCATGGACCGCCCCTCGCACGAACTGGACGCCGCAGGCATACCTTCGGACAGCGATGGCAACATAGAGGTCGCCAAGGAGCCATACCACTTCGAGCGGCGGCATCCGTTCATGTGCTTTGTGTGCTGCGAGGAGTCGACGCCAGACGAGCCCACGGAGACGTTTGCCCTCCAGTGCGACCACCGCGCCTGCCGGCGGTGTTGGACATACTACGCAACACAGAAGATCCGTGAGGACGGCCAGAGCGTTCGCTTACGCTGTCTCGGCTGTGCGCACGTCGTGCCACCCAACGCCATACGTCTCGTCGTCGCGCCAGACACAATGGCGCGGTACCGAGAGCTGCTTAACAAAGAATATGTGCAGAGTAACGACACTCTTGCCTGGTGTCCCGCACCAGAGTGCGAGAACGCCGTCGAGTGTCGCAGCACAGCTCGGCGGGACAAGCTCCACGCCGTGCCCTCAGTGCGGTGCCGGGCAGGTCATCGGTTCTGCTTCGGATGTGGCCTCGAGGACCACATGCCGTGTATCTGCCCGCTCGTGAAGCTGTGGGTGAAGAAGTGTCTGGACGATTCAGAAACCATGAACTGGATCTGCGCAAACACAAAAGAGTGTCCCAAGTGCCAGGCAACCATCGAAAAGAACGGAGGGTGCAACCACATGACATGTCGCAAGTGCCAGTACCACTTTTGCTGGGTGTGCATGGGCGACTGGCAAAAGCATGGCTCTCAATACTACAACTGTGCTCGGTACGACGAGTCCGACACCCAGAATGCCCGCAACGCTCAAGACAAGTCTCGTGAGGCGCTCAAGCGCTATCTCTTTTATTTTAATCGCTTCGACAATCATGAGAAGTCGTCCAAGCTAGAACAGGAGAAGTTTGTCGACACTGAAAAAAAGATGAAGGCCCTCCAGGAGTCGCGCGGCATGTCGTGGATCGAGACACAGTTCCTCTACCAAGCGTTTGCTACTCTTCAGGAAAGTCGCCAGGTGCTGCGGTGGACCTATGCGTTGGCGTACTATTTGAAGAGGTGTAACGAGTCCTACATCTTTGAGGATAACCAAGCCGATCTAGAGGTGGTAGTGGAGAACCTGTCAGAGCTGTGCGAGAAGAAGGCTGAAGAGATTGCCGACAACAAAATGAAGCTCATGGACTACATTGCATACGTCAAACAGCGGTGTGAAAAGCTTCTAGAACACGCCGCCAACAACCTCAAGGAGGATCGGTGGGAGTACAACATCGATCTTCCCCTGTAGCATGATACATGTACTTATTTATTCTATACACTTTCTGCTCGACCAGAGGCTGTCAGAGGAACGCTGTGCCACTGTTGAGATTACGCCTGCGGTAGTTGAGGTGCCATTCACTCAGTATGGCTTCTATCTGGGCATCCGTCTTACCAGCTTCTTTGAGGTTACTGATTATTACACTTTCGAGGTGCGTACTTGTGTCGCACTCAGTTGCTGCCGGAGTTGTCGCACAGCTGGTGAACAGGCATCTGGACGTGCCTGTTTCATTCGGGGTGGCTCTACGTTTTCCAGCACTCTTCCTTGGCTCTGGTCCGCCAATATCGTAACTGCTTCCTTCAAAACTCACAGACTTGTTCTGGTTGCACCGCCTCCTCTTGTCAGTGCTATACTCAGACAATTGCTTCTCATTGCGGGGAGCAAAATTGCGCTTGACGGGAGTGAGTTCGAGGAGATCATCATCCTCGACATGCCTTGCCACTGGAGTCGGCTGCTGTGCCTCCCCGTCTTTGGTCTCAAGGAGACTGCTCGCCACTGCGCAATTGCTTGTTTTGCGATCTCTCTTGACCCTCGCGCCTTCAAGCGGTTGAATACAGCTTTTTGTCAACCCCATGCTCCTGTGTCTAGGTGTCCCCATAGACGAAACATCACTGTTTCTTGCTGAACTTGGAGAAGGCAGACTGTCTAAGGCCGGTGCTATCTTGGGTCGCTTACCACCGCGTCGTGGAGATTCTGGCAGAATAATGATCGTTGTTCGAAGCTTTCTCTTACCGTCAGCCTCGACTTGCTCCAGTATGAGCGAACTGTCACTGTCAGAATCAAGACAGGAGGCTACTCGGCGTTGCAAATGGCCAGACACTCTGCCAACGGCGTCTTCTACCACCGGGTTTCGCAACATACTGGTGTGGCAAGCGACCGGGTGAAGTCGCACTTTTGTGCGGAGGATTGTTTACAAACTACCGATAAAGGAAACAACACACAAATGGAAAGCTTAACTAATGTACATTCTACTTGAAGCGTTTTTCGAGAAGCTGCGCTGGTCCAACTTCGTCGTATTCCATCTTGGAGACCCAGAGCTGGTGGAAGGAGCCGATGCTAGCGAGTATGGAGCCGCCTATCCATGCTGAGTTGCGCCGCTCGATGGTGTTGCCTGGAGCGTATATACGGATCTTCAAACCTGACAAGGCTTGACTCACGTCGTGGTTGACACGGTCTGTGAAACCTTGGAGTAGGGAACTACCACCCGTGATGACGATATTATTCGCCAGCGATGCCCGCGCGTCGATATCGGCACTATTGATCGAGTCAATGACCATGTCTGTTAGTCCCAGTGTGTCTGAGTCGATCTCGTAGTGCGGCAGAGGACAGTACTTGGGCTGGAAGAGCGGCTCCGTCACTTGGAACCGACTGTAGCCATACTCGTTGCTGAAGCCCGTGGGGAACTCGAAGACGCGCGGCTGTGCAGAGCCTGCAGCACCAAGGCTGTCGCTGTCCACAGCCATCTCATCTCCATTTTCAGTGGCTGCGCTGTTGAGTTTAAGGGTGTCGTCCTCTGGAAGTGAGACATCGTTGACCTGCGCTAGGCTTTCTTTCCACTCCTCTAGCAGCTGGTTCTTTTCGAAATCCGAGTAGCTCTCTGCGACCTTGTCCTGGCCAGATTTGGTCACCACTTTCGGTGGCTCGCCCTGGGCCACGGCTGTCTTGCTCCTGATGCGAAACCGCGGCGTCAGGTCCACGCCTTCCTCGTCCAGCAGCCGCTTGATGTGCAGGTTTACGAAATTTCCGGCCAGCGTGCTGTGGCGAGCTGGCTTGTTGAGCACCAAACCGTCAATGACGGGTGTCACGCTGGCCACAGCAGATCCCACGTCAATCACCAGCGCGTTGCCCTTACCACTGGCGAACGCCGACGCCACCGGCGACTTGACAAGATAGAAGGCCGGCGAGGCCAGGGTCTCGAACGCGGTTTCCATGGCTTTGGCGCGGTTGTCGTCGGTGTTCCAGGGCTGGTCGGTCAACAGGAACGCGTACTCGCGCACGTCGAGCCGGAGCTGGTCCTCTATGCCGTAGCGCCACACGTCGAGGGCCTTGTCCCAGTCGGCGACGAGGCCGTTGCCCATGACGGAGCAGACCTCTGTGTTGTCGCGTGCAAAGTGGAGCTGGTCGTCGCCGTAGTAGCACTTGTCGGTGTCGGTGTTGACGCCGTAGTAGGACGGCACGGTGACCTTGGGCGCGTCCTCGCCGGCGAAGCCAATGCGCGTCCAGCTCGAGCCTGGGTCCACGACGAGCGCCAGCACTTCGTCGCCGCCGTACACGGCGGGCGCTGGAGCAGAGGCCATCGTTGACGTCGTCGGCGCGTGCGGCTGGTTGATATTGGAATTGCGCTGTGGTTGATATTGGAATTGGCGGTGGTGGCGGTGGTTGATATTGGAATTGGCGGTTGATATTGGAATTGGCGGTTGATATTGGAATTGGCGGTGGGTTGATATTGGAATTGGCGGTAGGTTGATATTGGGATTCGTGGTGATGGGTTGGGTTGGTATTACGGTTGGCATTGGAATTGCGGTTGCCTGGAATGCGACGGTACGACAGCGGCCCTGGCGCTGACAGGCAACTGCGCCGACGCATGCAGCCGGCCGGAAACAGAAGGCAATTGCGGGGTACGGCTGAGCGGTTGGGATTGGAATCGCAGGCGGCCTCCGGCTCAAAGGGCCCGCCCGAGGCGGAAGCCGCACAGATCACGCGCGGTCGCGCCTGCAGCGAACCATGCACGGCTGCTGGGGGCAGCCGTATTTGGGCTCCCCGAGGCGAGCCTGTGCCCCACAGCTGGCTGCACACGTCATAAGCGCGGGGAAACTTACGTGTGCAAGGGTCAGCCACCGCGTTCTAGAAGGCTTCCATGCCGTCCGAGGGCCAGCGCTTTTTCCGGCCAAGGCGGCTTCCAGATCCTGGGCCATCAGAGTCGCCAGGGCGGGGTGCTTGGCCGGCGCGCTCGCCGGCCGCAGGGGGCCTCCCGGGCAGCGGCAGGCTCCGCCCGACAGCGCTCTCAGCAGCCCCCGGACAGCTCCGGGGCCTGCACTGGCTGCATGCGCCCGGAAAAACCAGCCATTAGCAAGGCGGGGAAAAAACGAGGGACGCGGCCCACGCCCCCGTGTCTGGGCCCACGGGGTGGCGTGTGGGGTAAAAATGGCCTCGAGCCACACTACCCGGCTTCTAGTGCGGGCGCACGTCTCGCTACGGCGGGGCTTGGCGCTCGTTATCGCGCGTCACGAGTGCAAGGGTGTGTCGGAGCGGCGGGTGCCGCGTGGTGGCGGCCTGGGTCCGCGCTCTCGGACCTGCGGCAAGGCCCGGCGCCCGTAGGGGCCCCACACGCCCGGGCGCCCGCCACCGTAAGCCGTGCGCCGCCGCGCCGTGGCGTTCTACGTGCGGGACCCGCCGTGTGGACATTTTTCCAGCCTGCGTGTTGCAGCACCCCACAGCGGGAGACTGGGGTACATGGCATGGGCCATTTTGACGAGGGCAGCTCAACAAGTTTCGTCTGGCAGACGGGCCCGGCGGCGCTCGCAACACGGCCCCCCCCGGGGGCCGCCCGTAGGCCAGGCCCGCCCGCTCAGCCCACCAGTGCGGCCGCCGAGAGCGCCACGTTTGTCTCGGACGCGGCCTGGGCTTGCAGCCAGACAGCCCAGAGATGAAAAAGAAAGACGACGGCCAGCAAATTAGGCATGGCGACATGCGTCCCTTCGCTGCCGGCAAGGTCTTGTCTGGCAAGCCATCTCGGCCATCATTGGCGTCCGTTTCAAAATTATAAATACTCGGCCCGGTCCGCCTCAGGTTCCCGGCTGCCCTTTGACATTCCTGGCCCAGCAACCGACCTAGCAACAACTAACACGCCACAATGAGCATGGGCATGAGTGAGTAGCAGCGGTGTTAGGGTCTGACGGTGGAGAGCACTGTCCGAGCCTGTACCCGTGTGTCTGGGACCGTTCGGACAATTCGGGCCGTTTGGGCCGTCGCACTGCCCGGACCGCGCGGACCGCTGGACGGGTCCGCTCCACGGGTCCCTGCCAGGCCAATTGGCGTCCGCCGGGCTGCCCACGACCGCCGCCCGGCCCTTCCGGAGTGCGGAAAGCGTGCGATGCGCCAAGCCTGCCACGCCGCGTTAGCCCCAAGCGATCGGCGGGGCGGTCCTTATCGCGAGACACGTGACCCAGACGAGGCCCGCGAGGCGGCGAAACAGGCCCGGCGCTAACACAGGCGGCTACACCCGACGCGGGTCGACGAGCAACGGCGGCTACGGCTCGAGCCTGGCGCCCACCATCTCCCCGACGAACCGGGCCTCGGTGAGCACCGGCAGCTCGGGCATCCCGCAGTCTGTGTTTATCAGAATCGACGGCATCCAGTATCTGGTGCCCCTCGACGAGGTGAGAACGTACCCGAACCTCTTCGCCATGGTCCAGAAGCTCAACACGGGCCGCCGCATCTTTGAGGGCGAGCAAGCATTCCGAATCTTTGTCGACGAGGGCGGCTCCGAGGGCGCCATCGTGCTCGAGCGCTTCTGGGACAAGGTGGTGCGCGACGGCCTCAAGGTCATGATTGTGTACAACACGGGCAGCAACCTCAAGAAGCTTCTCATCGACAAGGCTCTCCAGTCCGGTCTCGGCACCACAAGGGACACCGACGCCCAGTACTTCCCTCACTTGACTTAGTGTATAGCGTATATTTATTGCTTTGTTGCCAATTGCGGCGTACTCGGCCATAGGCGTTATCAGCCATCGCTACCAGCTGCCGTCTGATCGCTACCAAGCGCGTGTGCTGCTCCAGGCCATGCGTCGCTACCAATTTCCGGGTTCCACCGCTACCATGCCCGTCGCTTGCCGCTACCATGTGACCACCCATCGCTACCGGCCGCATCGCTACCAAGTTGCCGCCGCGTCGCTACCAAATTCACTACACCATCGCTACCAACGCCATAGATACCAGCCCTGTCGTGAAGACGTAAAAATGGATTGATTGTCATTGACCAACCCCATCGCTACCAAATGTGGCCGCGTCGCTACCAAACTGCCTACACCATCGCTACCATTAAAGAGACAATCTCATTGGCTGCGGCTGCAGGGTAATGCCCCGAGACGACACCCCGAATTTCCACGCCCAAGAGGGACACCAGGCACGGAACCAACCATGATGCTGAGAGCTGCGTCCAGGCGCGGCCCGGCCCTCTCGCGGAGCCTCCACACGGGCGTGAGTCGATTGCCGCACCCCGGCCCCCGCCCCGCCCGCCCCAGACTAACGCAGACTCGCCTCCTCCAGAAGAAGATCGAGACCGACCCGAGGATAGTCGAAAAGGAGCCCGGTTCGCCGCCTAGGACCGCCGACCCGAGCTCCTCCAAGCCGGCGGCAGCAGCGGCCGGGCCCGACAAGCCCAAGGTCATTGAAATGTCTGACAAAAACGTCGGCACGCCAAAAAGAAAGAGCCACCGCCTGCGAAACGCGCTCCTCTTCACGCTTTTCACCGTCACGGGCCTCTACGCGGGCGGCGTGTACTACAGTCTGGAGGACGACGAGTTCTACGACCAATTCACCGAGTACGCGCCGTTCTCGAGCACGCTGATCCAGCTCGTCGAGGAGTACAAGTACAAGACGAGGTTCTCGCAGGGAGACGCCGAACCGGCCCTGCCGGCCCGCGCTTCGCGCATGGACAGCGCCAAGACCGTGGCCGTGCCCAAGTCGGGCGCGATCTGGAAGACCGTGGCCGACGAGCCCGTGGACACGCCTGGCGCCGTGAACATCGCCAAGCCTGACGGCCGCCACATGTCGGCCACGACAAAGGAGCAGAAGGAAGCGGCGGCCAAGAAGGCAGCAGACGCGGCTAAGGAGGCGCCCAAGAAGGATCTGTCGACGGCGTCGGCAGGCAAGCGCTGGAAGGTCACGCTGCCGCTTGTCCACGCTCCCAAGGACTCGGACCCCATCGTCGCAGACTCGATCAAGGCTCTGAACCAGCTCATCGAGGGCATCAATCGGTCCACTGCCTCGGACGACTCGGTGACGCGCGTGTCTTCCAAGATCGAGGACCTCAGCAACAACATCACGGCGCTGCGCAAACAGTACCAGACCGAGCTCGCCGAGTCGCTTGACAAGCAGGCCAAGAAGTTTGCAGAGCTGACAGACGCACACACCAAGGCGGTGCGGTCGCAGCTCCAGCAGCAGGAGGCAAAGTGGAGCAAGGAGTTCCACGAGGAGCAGCGGCGCATCGTGGCGACCTACAACAAGCGGCTGCAAACAGAGATTGACGCTACAAAGAACGTGGTGATTGCGCACGCCAACAACAGGCTCCTGGCGGCTTACGTGGCGCGCGAAAAGCAGTTCGCGCAGGGGGTGGCCGACCGCGTTGAGAAGGAGCGGGGCGGACGCCTGGCCAAACTTTCCGAGCTCGCGCAGAACCTCCAAGAGATTGAGAAGCTGTCGTCCGAGGCCGACACCCTCATCCGCGACTCTGACAACGCTGCCAAGCTGCAGCAGGCGTTTGCACGTGTACATTCCGCCCTCGCATCGCAGGAGGCCGTCCCGCTAAAGCGGTACCTGGAGGCGGTGCGCGAGGCGGCGGGAGACGACAACGTCATCCAGGCCGTCCTGGACGCGGTCCCGGAGGAGGCCCTGAGCCACGGGGTGCTGAGCTCAGCTCAGCTTGCCGCACGGTTCAGGCTGCTCGAGCCTGAGATTCGCAAGGCGTCGCTGGTGCCGGCGAACGCGGGCGTGGCGGGCCACCTGGCGTCGGTGGTGTTCTCGAAGCTGTTGTGGAAGAAGTCGGGCAACCCGCTGGGGGACGACGTGGAGAGCGTCATTGCACGGACCGAGACAGCGCTGTCTGAGGGGCGCATCTCGGACGCAGTGGTGGAGGTAAATTCGCTCAAGGGGTGGCCGAAGCGGCTCGCAGCGGACTGGCTGGACGAGGGCCGCCGACGGTCCGAGGTCGAGTTCCTCCTTGGCATTGCGCAGGAGGAGGGCAAGCTCTGGGGCCTCCGAAAGCACTGATGTGCCCTGTATAGACAATGCAGTCTGTTTGTTTTGTGCAGAGATCTGCGATGAGCATAGCAGAGCGTCCATACTTCAGACAAGTTCCCTGTCGGGGAGGGTGGGCTGGACGGGAGTGCCAAGGCGTGGCCTCACAGCTTTGTCGTAGACAGACGTTGCACCACAACCTTGCCGGGTGCTTTTAGCGGGCGACGGGCGCCGCAGCCGGCATCCATGTCGAGGACGGTGCCCCTGCGTGGTATGGGCGACCCCGCCCGCGGGGTGGGGGGTCGAGTATTTCGCGACCCGCAGTGGCAGCCGAGCCGTTGTCAGGCGTGCCCGGCGCGGGGTCTAGGGCGACCCGTCTTGGGTGTCTGAGACGGGCCCGGTGGTGATTCGTGGGCCTAGGGGATAGAGTTGGCCGTGGCGGCCCTTGGCCAGAGACAGAGTGCCATGGCGGCTCTTGGCCAGAGACAGGCCAGCCGAAAGCGGCAGCCGGTCGTGTGCGTGCCGGCGTGCTCCGTGCGAGACGGCCGGGGGCGCCGTTTGGCACGCGGTCGCATCTCATCGGGCACGGCGAGCCGAGGCAAGCCCACGGCGGCTGGCTCGGGGTTCCCGCGGCGACGGTTGCATGGCGTGCCACCAGCGGCTCGAGCCGACCCATGTGGGCTCTGGACTAGCCCAGCAGACGCCGATAGCGCCGCTCCTGGCCCCCCGTAAACGGGCAGCGAGTGGTCAGTGCGATCGCATGGGATAGACTCCCGGAGCAGCCGGCGGGCGGCACGGGCGGGGGTGGGACGAGGGGCCCGGCCGGCACGCCGGACAGAGCCGGGAGCTCACAACCCAGGGCCCAGCCGCCAGACAGGGATCGCGCTCGCAATGTCTCGGGACTGGCTCATATACGTCCGCCCCTTCAAGGGCCGGTCTCAAACCCCGAGCTGAAAAGTTTTAAGTTGCATGCACCGCCCGGCAGATCTCGTGAAAAAGCAACAGGCGCACCCGAGCGCTGGTGACACTCCAGGCTGTTATATAGACGCCAGACCTAGGCTCGGGCACCCCCAGGCCCCCGTGCTCATCGCTCCTGACCGCCCCGCCGGGCTGCACTCCCCCTGGATGCGACACCGCCACCGCCACCGCCATGAAGTACGGCTCGGAGCTCTCGAGACGGTCCGTGCCGGAATGGCGCGCCTACAACCTCGACTACAACGAGGTCAAGCAGCTCATCAAGAAGAGCACCCAGGGCCGCGCCGGCGCGCCGACCGCTGACGACGTGTTTGCCGCCCTCCTCGAGCAGTACGACCAGGTGAGTCGCGACAGCAACCGACGGTCGCGTCGAGCAACCGACTGTCCGCCGCGAGCGCTGCACAGACCGACTGAGAGTCCGTCCGGGCAGTCACCTCGGACAGCTGACAGCCCTCTCGAGAGCTGACAGCCCTCTCGAGAGCTGACAGCCCTCTGGAGCTGACAGCCATCTCGGCGCTGACAGTCGTCTCGAGCGACAGTCCACGAGCATCCACCAAATGGACATCACGCAGACCGCTAACACAGATATCGCTGTTCGTCAAGAGCAAGAGCGGCGAGCTGGACCGCCGCATCGACCAGTGCGACCGCATGGTCGAGCTCCTCGCCGACGAGGACGAGCGCGCCGAGGCCAGCGGCCGGACAAAATCATTCCGCCAGACAAAGTCGCGCCAGACAAAGCTCTACCGCCTGCGACAGGAGATAGTCAAGGTCACAAACGACCTGCAGGCCCTGGGCCGCTTCATTGGTGTCCAGCGCACCGGGTTCCGCAAGCTCCTCAAAAAGTACAAGAAGTGGTCTCGGTCAGACGAACTGTACAGGCGCTTCCAGCCTATCATTGACTCTCCCGAAAGCTGGGCGCACCGTGACTTCACGCTACACTTCCTTGTTCTGTCCGTGCTCTACGATGTCCTGAGACAGTCTAAGATCGTCGGCATCCGCTCGCTCTCGGCCCTGGATCTGCCGGCAGAGTCCCTCTGCCGCTTCGACTGCGAGATGGCTACCGCCGCGGCCCAGGTCGCCTCTTTCTGGGTCCACCCCGACAATGTCCTCGAGCTCAAGATCCAGCTGCTCAAGCACATGCGTCTTGTCTCAGGTGTTCCCGGCACCCTCCGCAAGTCGCTGAGCACCATTGCCCTTGACGAGGGTACCATTCGATCGCCGGACGACTCGACGTCCGTCTTCGGCTCGGTTGCCACTGCCGACGGGGCTGGTCCGCTCCAGCGGTCTGGGTCTGGCGGCACGCTGACCCGCTCAAATAGTGCCACTGGCCTGCGTCGGCGCATGTCCTCGCACCTCACCCTCAAGCCATCCCTGACCAGGCTGCACAGCGTGAACAAGGTCGTGCCGGACGATGTCAGCAACCAGGTCGTCTCCACAACCCCGCCCTCGGAGGACGTGCCGGACCCAGAGAATGCCCACGTGGTCTACCTTGACAACCTGACCAAGCTGTACTCTGTGCGCAATAATACCGAGCCGGGACAGATCCGCTGGATCGAGGACCCTCCCCAGCCGACCGAGTTCATCCTCTGTTCGCCCGTAGGCGGTATGCGCCACTTCTCGTCCACCAAGGTGTCGCAGGCCACCGTGGATGCCATACTGCAAGGCGAAGCCCTCGCCGCTGAGGGCTCCGACATGTCGGGTCTGGGCCACAGTGAGAAGCTCGCTCTGGGATGGGTGGAGAAACGCCAGGCCGAGCCGGTGGCAAAGGTCTCGTCCAGCCGCACAAGATTCCAGTACAAAGACTCGGATGCTGCGGCTGGCAGCCCTATCGGCACCCACATCTGGGCGTCGTTGGACTCCCTAGTACGGTTCACCCGTGAGGAAAGCGATACCACAGAGAGTAACCCCTACGAATCGCCCAGAGACGAGGTCGAGTTCCCTTACTCGGTGCTCGAACTCCGCTGGACGGGCAACCAGAAGCCCGCATGGCTAGCTGAGCTCGAGAAGAGCCACCTGCTTTATCCGGTGGCAGGCTTCAGCCTTTTCACCCATTCAGTGGCGCTCTACCACGGCTCATCGCTCCAGCAGCCTCCGCATTGGATGGATGCGCTAAACAGTGCTACAGACATTCGGAAGCGGCTGCCACCCAAGCCACGGCGCTCTGGGTCGCGATCCACGCTCAACTCTATGCGCAACGCCTCGTCGTTCACTTCGTCTGCGCTCGCAGAGAATTCGACTGAGGAGGCCAGCTCAAGTGTGGACACTACAGACAAAGTGTCAGCCGGGAACGGCATCGTGGGCAACAAGTCTGCGGGCCAGGCAAAAGGTATAGGCTCCATCGCAGGCACTGGATATCCTGGCATCCTCCTAAACAGTTCATGTACGGGACAAGCAACCGCCGGCGGATCGGCAGGGTCCCAGTCAAAGAGCAGGGATACGTCGACGGCACCAAGCATCTCGGAGGGCCAAACCACAACTGCATCGAACACAGCATCCAGCGTGGAAGACAATAGCATCTCGCATCCAAGATCGAACCGCAAGGCTCGGCCAACAGCTCTCAGCAGGCCAGAACCGGACACAGTTGGACAGCGGCGTGGACGACCAAGCGTTGTAGTTGCCGACCCGCCAACTAGGTACTGGAATGAGTTTGACGACGACCCAGATCATGCCGCTGATTCTGGAGTTTTTGTGGTTCATCCGAATGACGACTACTACAGTGATGGAGGGCTCTTAACCGAGTCCAGTGTTGACTACCTCATCAAGGTGTCAGACCGAATGATGGAACAGGTCAGCAAGACAGGCTACCGACTGCGCCGTCTTTTGGGGCTTTCAGAACGAGAGGATCGCCGTTTCGACCGCCTGAGAAGCGAAGGCTCGACGTCGTCAGAGTCATTGGAGGATGATGGCAAGAGCGATCTGGAGGATCTAGACGATGATGACCTAGAGTACGGAGAGTCGTCAAATCTGCTGACTCCAGCAGCAACAAAGAACAGTTACGCATCAATCGCATTTTCGCCCCGTTTAAGCCCGCGGTCGATGCCTGGGGACGAATACAAGAGTGAACTTGGCATGCATCGGCAGCGCATGAAAGCAATTGAGCGGCGAGACAACATCATCACCTTTTTCTACTTTGTAACCTTCTTCCTCTCGGCGCTGCTGGTTTCTATTCTGCTGGGCGTCGTTGCTGGCGAAGACATGACTGAGGTTACTGCAGCGACATTTGCAGTGACAGTTGTGGGGTTCATATTTGCAATTGGTCTCGGCGTTGTTGGTATGTCACTGTACCTTCTGAGAGCCGAGAACCCGCCCTGGTGGCACCAGACCATGGTATTTGCCACCTTCTTTTGCATAGTGTGTTTTGGCATTGGTGGAGCAGCGTTTCTTATCTCGTGAGCCACCACGTAGACAATACAGTAAATGCATGAACGTTGAATGAGATGTCATTGTACATCGGTCATTAAAGGTCATCTGCGCATCGCGTTGCTAGTCATCGGTTGGCTTGGCTGCAAATTTGGATTGGCACCGGTTTACGCCGTGCTCGTCGTAATCCTGCTTTGTGACGTGAACTTTGGACAACATGTCAGGATTGCCGGCGAGCGAGCAACCGCCCTCCCAGGCAAACGTAGAGGGATCGCCGGGGGTGCGAACTCGCAGCATGGCATCAGACGCCGCAAGTGTTCGCAGTTCCTGCCTCAGACGTTCTGTATAGCCGGGTAGATGTGTGTTGCCTCCTGTCAATACAATGTTGGCGTACACTAGATTTTGAACCTCTGGTGGCATTGACTGCACAGCATCGTGGATTGCCTCTGCGACACCCATTTGATTCAGGCCTATCTCTGATGGGTGAAAGAGCACTTCAGGGACAGTGAACCGTTCGTTAGTCAAAGTGAGAATTTGCAAATCTTCCAGTTGCTTGCCGGTTACCGTCTCCGGGTCCAGCACATAGCCCGTGCGTGTGGTGGAGTAATCTGGCAGAACATAGTCAATGCGCATCGACTCCAGGCCGTCGCTGTAGCCTTTAGCATTGTCAAGATCTTCGTTGTACCGGTTGTAATTCCAGTCACAGGTGTACTTCACGCGGGGTCCCTCTACCGGCGGGCCCTTTTTGGGAAAACAACGCTGGAGATCTCGTGCAAAATTAGCACTGACAAAGCAGGTCCGCTCTTTGACACAGTTGATCAGGTATGTCTCATCCATCATGTTGTATTGCCGGAACGATATCGTCTCCTTCAGATAGTTCGTCAGGAGCTTGCCTCCCACACCAACCTTGCGGACTGAGGGCCAATATACCTCACCGAGAAGCACAGGAATCACGTGGGTGGCACTGAAGCCGGAATCAACGACCAGACAGCATTCTGCCATTGGGTTTTCCTGGGTGGCCCTCTTCCCGCCGAACAGCGCACTCCAGTCGTTCCAGGGGACAAGCGAGGCAGCAGTGCAGCGGTAATAGCTGCTGAATCCGTATTCCTCAAACACAATCTGATCGGTGTTTGTGGATATCGCTGGTAGAGCGGCCGGTGCTTCGGTTAGTATCAGAGCAGTCTCTTGAGGGTCCACGGAGTCCCCTAGCGGCGTATCTTTTCCAAAGAAAGTGAGGTCCCATATTGCCTTCTCTGACTCCCAGTTTACCAGCTGGCCCCGCTCGTAAGGCCGTCTATACTGGAGCCCTGCAAAGTCGCGGCAGTCAGCTAGCTGGTACCCGACATAGGTCCTCCGGTCTTTCGAGCGGCAGACGGCGTTCTGTATCCGGTGGCATTCGCCGCCAGAGTATCCGATTTTGATCTCGTATGAGCCGTTATCCAGCACCAGCACCTTGTCCGCCATTGTCGCGGTGCTCAGAGCCGGCTGAGCCGCATCACGTTGAGCCGCATCACTTCGAGCCGCATCGCTTTGAGCCGCACGGGCTGCGCGGCGCGTTTTCAGGGTAACGGTCGCGTCTCCATGGAGATCACAACAAACAACAACAACGCGTGCCACCGCGACGACGAACCAACCATGCTGGCGGGCGAGGAGACACCAGTCCGTAGACCGCGAACGGGCCGGAGGGTGATCGACAGCGATGACGACAGCGATGTCTCGCCGCCGCCGTCCGCGTCACGTCCGCCGCGTCAGGCCACCGCCGCCTACTCGGACGACGAGACACTCGATACACCCGTCAAGCCCCAGCAAATACCCTCAAGCACGCCTCTGAACGCGCAGGACATCCAGGTGGCACATCTGGAGCCTACAATGGACCTTGATACGCCGTACCGAGGCAATTCGCGACGCGACAATGGCGCGGTCGTGAGGCCAAAGGCGCCTCATCACCGGATGAATGCGACACGCGACCCCCCACTCACCGACAGAGACATCAACACACTGGATGCGCACGACTCTGGTCGTCTCAAGGTCAAGCAGGAAGCCCCCGACAACGGCGTTCCTACTCCAACCGCGCCAGCCATTGCTGCCCCGACACCGTCAACAGAATCGGCAAAGCCCGTGCAGCGGCTGACTATCCGTTATCTCGTTCTGACGAACTTCAAATCGTACGCTGGCCGGCAGGTCATTGGCCCATTCCATCCTGTAAGTAGTGATCGCCCGCTTGTCGCGATGCCCAGCTAACTCAGTCCTTTTCTGCCGTCGTCGGACCCAACGGTAGCGGCAAGTCCAATGTCATTGACTCCCTGCTCTTTGTGTTTGGTTTCAGGGCAAGCAAAATGCGACAGGGCAAGCTATCTGGCCTGATTCACAAAAGCGCAGCCCAGCCTGACCTGACATTCTGCTCAGTAGAGGTGCTGTTCCAGGACGTGATAGACGGCGCAGATGGCACAGCTACGCCTGTGCAGGGCACCGAGATGTGCGTGTCACGTAAGGCGTTTAAGAACGGCTCATCGACTTACTACATAGACGACCGCACCAGCAGCTTCACAGAAGTCACCACTCTCTTGAAGGCGCGTGGCATTGATCTCGACCATAAACGCTTTTTGATTCTCCAAGGAGAGGTGGAGAGCATAGCACAGATGAAGGCGAAGGCCGAGGGAGACTCTGACGATGGTTTGCTGGAGTACCTGGAAGACATCATCGGCACCTCTAGCTACAAACAACCTATCGAGGACGCTTACGAGCAGCTGGAGAGCCTTAATGAGGACTGCCTGGAGAAGCAGAACCGCTTGGGGATAGTGGCACGTGAGCGAGAAAAGTTGGAGGAACAGCGCGCAGAAGTGCAGGCTTACGTCCGGTCAGAGAACAGCCTCACTCTGGCCCGTAGCGCGTTGTATCAGGTCAGTCTTGCTGAGGCGCGCGCCGCCATTGCAATGTCGAATAAGCTCGTGGAGGAGCAGTCGGCGAAACTGGAACTCGGCTCCGCCGCCGGTCGTGAGTCAGAGGCTGAGGTACGTCGGCTCGAGGAGGCGCACGAGAAAGGTTCAAAAGAGCTGGTCTATAACAAGAAGCGCTTGGCAGAGCTGCAAAAGGCTTTGAGTGGTCTGGAGCGACAGAAAGTGCAGTTAGATGAACGACGCCGCCACATGGGCCAAAAGGAAAAGAGTCTGGAGAAAAGCGTCTCGGCTGCAACCCATGGCCGTAGCGAGGCAGAGGCGACGATAGCTGCCCATGAGGAGGAGAAAGCTACACATGAAGCAGACTTGGCTGAGCAAGAGACACTTCTCAAGGAAGCATCCGCCGAGCTGGATGCCATTCGCCTAGAGCTCAAGGACAAGACCCAGCCATTTACAGATGAGATCGAACGGCATCAAAAAACCCTAGAGCCGTGGCGTGAGAAGATCTCTGCAAAGCAGTCCGACATCGCCGTCGCCGAATCTCAGGTAGCATTGCTGAAAGAGAAGCGAGAGGCGGTAGTGTCGTCTGTTGATGGATCTCAGGCAAGAATTGATAGTATCACAAAGGATGGCCGCGCAAAGGAGAAGGCACAAATTCAACTTCAGCGGGAGCTGGCGCACACGGAGGAGCAGATTACTCTTGGACAGAAAGAATGCGCAGTCGCAGAACGAAAGATTGCAGAAATGCGGCAACAGCTTGTGGACGCACGACAACGGACAGCGGAGGCGCGGAACTCGTTGCAGAGCATTCAATCTGAGGGTAAAGTACTCCAGGGTCTGATGCACTTCAAAGAGAGCGGTAGAATTCAGGGTGGCGAGTTGTACGGGCGCCTGGGAAATCTCGGGACGATTGACAAAAAGTACGACGTTGCAATCTCGACGGCGTGTCCTCAACTTAACAATGTTGTCGTCAGCAGCGTTGAAGTGGGCCAGCAATGCATCGAGTTTCTGCGGAAGAAGAACCTCGGCAGAGCCATGTTCATTCTCTTGGATCGCCTACCACAGCGGAACCTTGGAGCGATCGAAACGCCTGAGAACGTGCCTCGGTTGTTTGATCTCGTGAAGCCAATCGAACCCAAGTTTGCCGCAGCCTTCTACTCCGTGCTGGGCGACACCTTGGTAGCTCGCGACATGGAGCAGGCCAACCGCATTGCGTATGGCAAACGACGCTGGCGAGTAGTTACACTCGAGGGCCAGCTGATCGACAAGAGCGGCACCATGAGCGGTGGTGGCACTAAGGTTGCGCGAGGTGGCATGCGGGGTTCTGTCAGTGGGGGTGCGACGTCTGAGGCCGCCGTGCAAAAAATGTCAAAGGAGCTGGAGGATTACGAAAATACCTACAGCGAAGCACAAGCGACGTTTGAGCAGATGGAGGCTGCATTACGCCAGCTTCAGGAACGGCGACCGGAGATTGATACTGATATTTCAAAGCTCAGTCTTGAGATTGATGCTCTCGCCACAGACCTCGGTGCAGCGCAGCGGCAACACAAAGAGCGTGCAACTGAGGCAGAGGCGGAGATAAAATCATTGGATCGAGAGATTGCAACGGGTGAGAGCGAGGTGGCAAAGTTGCGTCGTGATGCACAAGAACTGAAGGAAAACACCGTAATCGTGGAACGGAAGATCGAAGACCTCAACGAAAAGATCATGGAGGCTGGTGGTGTTCGTCTGCGAATGCAGAAGGCCCGCGTCGATGACGTGAACGCCAGGATTGAGCTCTTGAACGAGAGGTTGTCCAACGCTGGCGTCGTGCGTGCAAAAGCAGAGAGTGAGCTCAAGAAGCATATCAAGACGCTTGAGACGGCACAGAGAGACGCACAGCGGCTAGCTGAGGAAGCGGACTCATTGAAGTCAGAGCTCGACTCAGCGACAGCAGCGATCGCAACTCAAGAGAAGGACGTAAAGCAGTTTAGCGACAGCGTGGTGGATAAGGAGGAAGAACTGGCCCAGCTCAAGGAACGTCTCGACGAACGGTTAGAAGAAATCAATGCCACAAAGAGTGCGGAAATTGAGATACGAAACCTCGTCGACCAGCACCGGAAGACCATCAAAGAGAACGAGCAGCACGTTACGTCGCTTCTGGAAAAGCTGCGCAAGCTGCAGCTTCAGGATGATGGGGAGGAGCCAGCCGACGACGGCAGCGAGCATGAGAAGCAGCGTCTCGTTGAATACAGCCCAGAGGAGCTCAAAGATATCGACAAGGCACGGCTAAAGCGAGAGATTGCAGATTTGGAGACAGAGCTGCGGGACGTGAAGGTGGATTTGAGTGTGCTGGAGGAGTACCGTCAGCGTTCTCGAGAGTACACGACGCGAAAGGGGGAGCTGGACGCGGCAGTTGCCGAGCGAGATGGGGTAAAGCGACAGTATGATGACTTGAGGCGGCGACGACTAGACGAATTCATGGCGGGGTTCCGGGCGATCTCTGCCAAGCTGAAGGAGATGTATCAAATGATCACCATGGGGGGCAACGCGGAGCTGGAGCTGGTGGACTCGCTGGATCCCTTCTCTGAGGGCATTCTATTTAGCGTCATGCCGCCAAAGAAGAGCTGGAAGAATATCAGTAATCTCTCTGGTGGCGAGAAGACTCTGAGTTCGCTGGCGCTAGTGTTTGCGCTGCACCACTACAAGCCAACGCCACTCTACGTCATGGACGAGATAGACGCTGCCCTGGACTTTCGCAATGTGTCGATTGTGGCCAACTACATCAAGGAGCGGACCCGGAACGGCCAGTTCATCGTTATTTCGCTGCGCAACAACATGTTTGAGCTTGCGCAGCAGCTTGTGGGCATCTACAAGGTCAACTCGATGACGAAGAGCATCGCTTTGCAAAACAAGGACTATGTACACTCCGCCTAGTTTGTATTATTAGTATTATAAAGTGTTTGGGTTTGGGTGGCAGAGAGTGGACGCATCGGATAGATACCTCGCCGGAGGTTAGGGTAGGAGATAGGGGCCTATGTTGTGGTTAGGGTGGGAGATAGTGGCCCGAGGGAAAAATCGGGCCGACATGACACCATACACTCCGACAAGAATGCTTCGGGCTGGAGGACGTTTGTTGCGGAGTACAGGGGCGCTGAGGGGCCCTCTTGGCGCAGTGAGGGGCGTGGCAACAGCGCCGCCGACCCAGGACCCCTCTGGACCCAGTGATAGCCCTGGCACTGGCTCCTCGGAGACGACGACGCACTTCGGCTTCCGCGACGTCAGGACTGAGGAGAAGGAGAACCTCGTGCGTGGTGTGTTCAGCAGCGTGGCAAGCAAGTACGACGTCATGAACGATGCCATGAGCTTTGGGATCCATCGCCTCTGGAAGGACCGTTACGTGGCAAAGCTGGATCCCGGCCGACGCGCCGGTGGCAAGCCTCTCAAGTTCCTTGATGTCGCAGGCGGCACCGGAGACATAGCATTCCGCATCCTCGATTATTGCGGCAAGGTGCACGGCGACTATGAAAGCACCATCTCAGTGGTCGACATCAACCCTGAGATGCTGGCCGAGGGCGAGAAGCGTGCGAAGCAGACGGTTTACAAGGACATGAGCCGTATGACCTTCAAGGTTCAGAACGCAGAGACCCTAGATGCCATTCCGGACAACTCTCAGGACGTTTACACGGTGGCGTTCGGCATTCGCAACTTCACAGATATCCCCAAGGCACTCCGCACTGCACACCGGGTGCTCAAACCGGGCGGAGTGTTTACATGTCTGGAGTTCAATCGCGTCAACAACAGTCTGCTGGATTACCTGTATAAGACGTACTCGTTCAACGTCATTCCCGTCATGGGCGAGGTGATTGCGCAAGACAGGGCGTCGTATCAGTACCTCGTCGAGTCCATCGCACGGTTTCCGTCGCAGGAAAAGTTCGCGGCCATGATAGAGGAGGCAGGGTTTGTTCTGCCGGCCGAACCATACGAGAACCTCACTTTCGGGGTGGCGTCCATCCACACGGGCATCAAGCTGTAAATAGTGCACTACTGACTGATACTGTCTTTACCACCACTCTTAGCCGGCCCTCAGAGCTCGGCATTTGATTTCGGCGTCCCCCACGCGACTCAGCCACTCTGCATATAGACGAGACGTGAAATTTCAAGGGTCTCGAGACGGCCGCCTCGACGAGTATCGCCTCGATGAGCCGAATCGCGCGGCATCCGGCGCGCACCGCGCTTCTTCGAGCGCTGCGTGCCCCTCTTGTGAGCCCTGGCAGCCTCCCGGGGCGTAGCATGGCGCTGCCACTGGCTGCGCCGCTACAGCGGACTAACCAGCGAGGTCTACACGGATCGCCACGCCGTCAGAACATCGGACCGGTCTCGTTCCCCTTCACTGACCCCGACGATGGCGACGGAGGCGGCAAGAAGAAGGATGAGAGCCGAGGGTGGGACATATTCATGAAGTGCGTCGAGACGGCGGGGATCACGTTTGCGTCCCTGGCAATCCTTGCAATAGCCGGCCTGTCGTACCACAATCTCTACAAGCACCATGTTCTCACCAAGATGGAGAAGGCCTTCAGCTCGGGCGACGCGGCCTTCGAGCTGCAACTCCATGGCCGCGAAGATGGATCTGATGATAACTGGGTGAAACGTACTCACCAGGACCTCATTGACAAGATCATTGCCGGAGATATCGTCGGCCGCTACTTCTTGCTCATTGGAGAGAAGGGCACTGGCAAGACCAGTATGATCATGGATGCTATGCGCAAAGTTGATGGTGGCCAATGCACCTGCTTCGATGCACACGCGGACCCTGAGATCTTCCGTCTTCGCCTCGGTGACGCCCTGGACTTTGCCTACCATGAGGGTGAGTTCCAGCATTGGCATCGACATATCGCCACACACTGACACAGACTACATTGGAGCAATGTTCTCTTTGCGCGGACCGCGTGATACAACCGCCCTACTGGACATCGAGCGTGCATTCAAAAAGCTCGAAGAGGTTGCCATGCGGGTACAAAAGCGCACGAAGAAGCCCCTGGTGCTCATCATCAACAACGCTCACATGATTCGCGACGACCAGGACGGCCAGAACCTCGTGGAACTGCTGCAGCAGAAGGCCGAGAGTCTTTCGGGTGCCGGACTAGTGACGATGATCTTCAACTCGGACGACTATTGGCTGTATGAACGTCTCAAGAAGCTCGGCACGCGTCTTGAGGTCATCACGATCCGTGATCTGCCCCGCACCCAGGCAGTCAAGGCGCTCCAGTTGGCACGCAGCAAGCGATGGGGCGAGGGCCTGTCGCCTGAGCTGGCTCAGAACGTGTACAACATCATTGGCGGTCGTCCCCAGCATCTCGCGAAGGTAGCGGCGCATCCTAACGTCATGGAGGCGTGCCATGAACTCATAGACAAGGAGAAGACGTGGTTCTTGAACCAGTGCGGGCTGCTGGGCGAGGAGATGGACGACGACGTCATGGAGAGTGGCAAGTTCAGCAGCTCTGCTATGCTGTTGATGAGGGAGCTGGTGGAAATGGATCGCAAGCGTCTAAAGGAGCTATCGCCACAGGAGCTGGCGACTCGTGACCACGATCTGCCAGAACTGCCGTTGTGGCGCGCCCGACAAGTCATGACCCGACCAGACTACATTCAGCAGTATGACAACCTCAACATCTTCACCATAGACTCGCACTCCATGGTGCGCGCAGACTCGGTGCCAATGATGCAGGCGTTCCACGAGATTGCGTCTCAGGACGGCTTTGATGACTTTTTGGAGGAGACGTGCGACCGTGTGTCTGCGATTGAGTCTCTCGGCCGCACGCGCGAGCTCGTGGCGAAGGATCTGGTGATGAAAGGCAAGTACCGTATTGGCTTGGACCATAAGAAGAAGGGCGACGAGTACGTCGTGCGACTGGATCAGCACCAAGAAGAGGAAGAGGACGACGATGACGGCGGCACGCTGGACCTTCTATCGCGTGACGCGCTGCGGCAGTTCTGGGAGCAACGCATGTCCAAGTACGACGCCGATCTCGAAGCTGACCTCCGTGCAGACGTTCCAGAAGCAAACGGTCTAGAAAAATAGAAGATACTTTGTTCCCCTCGGCTGAAACGTCCCTGTAGGAACGGCGTGGGGGGTCCGTTTGGCTGCGGCAGGTCGTGAGCCCTGAAATTTCACTGACGCAGGCAGTGCAGGGATCGTGTCGCGGCCGGCACTAGACCACGACACAAAGGCATGATTGTGGCCCTGTTCTTGCTGCTGCTGGCGCCCGTGACGGCGCTGCCGCCGCACCTCCACGGCGAGTTCAACGACATACTCGACGAGCAGTACCTCGTGTACGACCAGCTGCACTACACGCCAACGAGCCACCCGTCGCTCTTCAGCTTCACTGGCAGATGGCACAAGAGACGCAACGAATACATAGCGTCCGGCTGGCCAGGGACATCATTCGATGCGCTCTTCTACGGCGACAAGCTGCAAGTGCTTGTCAGCCCGAATCCTAGCACGGCGCCGTCCCAAGACCTGAGGTTCTGGGTTGAGGTAGACCGAATCGCCCAGGTGGCCCTGTCGGTGAAGTACGAACAGCTCTACCAGAACCGCAGTACTCCCATCACCGTCCCGCTCCCCGACATAGACGCGTCGCTGTTGGAGGAGCTTGACACCGATGGAGCGCTCGTGCCTCGCGTGGTTCAGGTGTCATCTGATCCAGCCACGCCCTTGCGTTTCACCGGTCTCGTGACGTCTAACCTCCTCGTGGGCCAGGGATCAGAGTGGCTCAAGCTGCAGAACGAGCGTCCGGTCGTCGAGTTCGTGTCGAATGCACTTCTGACCGGTGCGGATGGCAAAACCGACAACGCCGACGATGACAGCGAGATTCAGTCGGATCCAAAGTTCATGGCAGCTGAGGCGCTCGGGCTGCGCCACTCGTACGTCCAAGGACGCTACTGCTTGAGCGACACGTGTTTCCGAGACAAGGCGTCCCTCGCGGAGGAGTACTTCTATTTCAGCCCATTCGCAACGGACCCGCGGCCCCCCGATGTGATGGCCCCGCGTCCCCAGCCCTACATTTTCGAGAAAAAGCATCCGCTTGTGCCACAGACAAACCCGGACTTCATCGTTCTTGACGTTGGCGACGAGGACCGCCGCCAAGGCGTCACTGGAAACGAGTTCTTCACCGCACTGCAAGAGTTTCTTGCTGAGCTGCTCCTGCACTCATACTCCACCAACCCAGAGGTCTTTGTGCTGGTCCGCAAAGACCGATATCTTGCCGAAACTGAGAAGGCCATTTTGTCTGTTGACAGCCCTCGCATACACGCGGTCTCTTACTCGGCGCCGACGGCCGCGTGGTACAAGAAGTTCCTTTGCTCACAAGTTCTTCCTCGCACCACAAAGAACTACCCCTATGAGAAGATGTGTGGCACAAGCTTGCTCCAGTACGCATCGCGCCAAGCCCAGTCGACAAACGGCGCCATGCTACTTCTGCTGCTGATGTCTGGCGCTGCATTTGGCTATTATTTCCTCCGCGTGAGGGCACGGTCACGCTCTTACAAGCCCCTCGCACCTTGATGCTGGATTTCGGTGAAGTGGCCTAGCATTCGCTCCAGCCGATAGCGACTCGACGCAGAATTCATTCGTCACATGCTCCCTAGAAAATATAGACTCATGCCATGATCGTTCTATCGTAGTTGCTGCTCGGGTGCGTCATTTTGACTGTCGTTGTCGTCGGCTCAACGCAGCGTCCTGCTGCTCCTTGGTGGCAACTAGCCATGCGGGGTCGTAACGCACGTCGTCCGGCAGCTCGCCTCCTTCTGCACCTTCTGAGGCGTACCGCCCGATAAGCTCATCGAGAGCCGTTGCTCTTTCTGTTTCATTTCGTTTATGCGCAGTTTTGTATGACTTGAACAAGCGCTCTTTATCCTTGTCAGCAATGGGGACTTCAAATCCCGGCGACTTGCGATGCTTTCTCTTGAGATCGATGTAGAAATACTTTGGCTTGAAATGCTGATGGACGAATAGCATGAACTGGTGCACTGGGTCCTCCACTTCTGGCGCTTCTGTCTCATCAGCTGTGTGTTTGAGCTCTGCGATGCGCTGTTTCGACCACCGGGCGAAAGCCTCACTGCGCTCGCGCCCCGTGTCGTACACCATATATCTATCATCGTCCACCACCTTTTCTAACTCCGTGTCCCAGACGCTGTACGGGTTAGCTGCGCACTCCATCAGCATGAGAGAGAAGGCAGCAAACTTTTCGTCGGCAGAAAGCTCTGCGGTGTCTTCAGCGTCCGACAGGAACTGCGTGTAGTCCACGTTACCGTCCTCGGAGTCGGAGCTGGCTTCTGAGTCCGTTGGCCCGACTTCTTCTTCGTTTGTGGCCCCAGAGTCCACTATCTCCACCACTTGTGCCTTCGAGACTGAGTCGTTTGTGTGTTCATCCTTCGTCAGAGTTTGAGGAGGCAATTGCTCTTCGCTACCTTCCTTCAGGCGGCCTGCTCGTTCCTCCAGGTCCCTCGGGCCCTCATTTGTCGATGGGGCTTCATCTTTGTCGTCTTTGAGCTCGGATTCCTCCGCCTTCCGGCGAGACTCCCGCTTCTGCTCTATGCGTGCTTTGATGTGATCGAGGCCGCGGGCACGGGCCGTGTTCAAGATGATAAGCTGCTTTTCAAGCCCTTCCACGGCTGCACGAACGTCGGATGGCCCTAGCCAGTGCGACTTGTGTGTCTCCGTGTTGTGCACGAACCGCTTTCCTCGTCGCGTGAACACCAGCACCCATGGTTTCAGCGGAAGTTCGACCTTGATCCTCGGTCGGTCGGGTTTCGGTCGCCGTTCGCGGCCAGAGGCGCGGTCCCTTGGGGCAGCTCGACGCATGCTCCGGTGGTTGGACTCCTGGTCAGTCCTGGGACGCTTCCTGGGTTGTCTACCGTCGGCAGACCCTCGTTTCATCGCTGCCGGCGCCCGTGGTGCCATTGGTTGGGCCACGGCCTCGGGCCGGGTGTAGGTGCTCTCCCTGGTGGCCTCATTGTAGTAGTAGTAGTGGCCCGACGGCGCCAGATGCCGCGACCAGCCCGCCGGAAGGTCCTCCATGGTTTGCCTCCCTCGAGGTCGTGCGGCTCAGGGGTCACGTGATGCAGGGTAAACGGCGCTGCCCAAAAGGTCAGTGGCACATTCGGAGGCGAAAGCAGCGACACAACAGGCATGGGCAGCAGACGCTACGACAGTCGCACGACGATCTTCAGCCCCGAGGGGCGCCTCTACCAGGTAGGTAGCGCCCAGGCAGCGACCCAGCCGCCGGCCTCGGCTGCCAATTGCACCAGGCCTGGCCTCGTCCAAGTTGTCAGATCTAACAGCAGGTGGAGTACGCACTGGAGGCCATCTCGCACGCCGGCACAGCCATCGGCATCCTTGCCAAGGACGGCATCGTGCTCGCCGCCGAGCGCAAGGTCACGAGCAAGCTCCTGGAGCAGGACACGTCCGCGGAAAAAATGTACACCGTGAACGACAACATGGTGGTCGCAGTGGCCGGCATCACGTCCGACGCGTCCATCCTCGTCAACAACGCGCGGGTCTACGCTCAGTCCTACCTCCAGCAGTACTCGGAAGAGATACCGTGCGAGATCCTGGTCAGGCACCTGTGCGACATCAAGCAGGGCTACACTCAGCACGGCGGCCTGCGGCCGTTTGGCGTGTCGTTCATCTACGCTGGCTACGACGACATCTACGAGTTCCAGCTGTACATGTCGAATCCGTCAGGCAACTTTTCAGGCTGGAAGGCGACCAGCGTGGGCGCAAACAACGCGTCGGCCCAAACGCTCCTCAAGCAAGACTACAAGGACGACCTCAGCCTCGCAGAGGCGTCTGAGCTCGCGGTAAAGGTGCTGAGCAAGACTATGGACTCGTCGACGCTCACGTCAGAGAAGCTGGAGTTTGCAACGGTCGGCAAGGACAAGAACGGCAAAGTGTATCAAAAGATCTGGAAGCCGACGGAGATTGACGCCCTCCTGCTAGCGGCCGGCGTGGGCAAGAAGCCAGAGGATGACGAATAGAAATAGATGCTGATGTCCACTCGGGCCACAGGGCCACCACCTGCGTGTTCAGGACTCGCTTGGGCTCACAACCTGCCGTAGACAGAGCCCGGGGGGGCTCACAACCTGCCGTGCTCACAACCCCCTGGGCTCACAACCTGCTGTGGACAATACCTCTTGGGCTCACAACCTGCTGGTCCTCCACCATCTCTGTCTGGCAGCGTTGCCACACAATGGCATGGGGTGCGTTAGCGCAATGGCCACGGCAGCGTAGCGTCTGACACAGCTCGTTCGACACTCAGAGTGCACAGGACGTGGCGCCTGTCGGATACACGCGACCGCCGTTCCCGTCGCTGCACTGGCCGCTGATCGGCAACAAGCTCTACGGCGAGGCCTACCTGTACCACGCTCGCGACATATGGCTCTTCACGCTGTACTGGACCCTGATATTCTTTGGCGTGTTCTATGTTTGCGCCGCGGTGTGGGCTGCACTGATGCACCGTAAAGTGTTCGGGGGAGTGTACATTGTCTTGACCTACGCGGTGGTGGCGGGCATTCAGGCGACCATTAGCGGATCCCTCGTTGGCCTGCTGCTAGGAGCCATCTACAAAGCGGGCGTCTTCAGCATGAGCACATGGATCCCGTTCGTCTGGGGCATTGTGCAGATTGTTTTCATGGTCATGACATCGTACTCTATGATGTCCGTTTTGCTTTAACAAATAGTACTCTATGATGTCCTTTTTGCTTTAACAAATAGTACATTAGTGATTAGTTTCTGTAACCTCCGAGATAAACGTCGCCTCGCTCCAACCCAGTCCTTCATCCTCTAGCGTCTCGCCGCCAACATCTACCTTTATCGACATCTTGTTCGCGTACTGGTAGATGAAAGGCTTTGCACCCGAGACGCCGGTCACGATGGACTTCACAAAGCCGGGGATCTCTGACATGACGTCCACGCGCTCCACGAGGTTAGTCAGGTCGCCCTCGATGGTCGCCGTCACACGCTCGCCTTCTGGAGAGAGTGCGTTGTCGCCGGACGCCACTTTGGTTGACTCGTCGCTAAGCGATGTGCCCTCCAGGGTGCCTGCCACCTCATCCACGCTGGCATCCTTCACTGGCTCCGTCTTTGTGGCCGCGATGGCCTCCTCGGGCCGACTGGTGTCGGCTGGTGCGCTCTCCGGTCCGTTGATAGCGTCCGGCACCTTCTGGGCCTGGATCTCAAACGTTATCGCGCCGGGCGCAGGCCAGCCGACCTCGTCTGTCTTGGCCTTGGAGTGGGTAGTGCGAACATCTACAGACGTAGCGAGGAGCTTGTCCTTGTGAGCGATGCCTGCGACGCCGACTGTCACGCAGCCGTACGAAGGAGGCGTGGTGAACTCCATCACGATGCCAGAGAGGGTCTCGGTCTGAAGGTTCACAAAGTTCCATTTCGCCGCGGCATGGTGCGGTTTCATTCCCTGGAGGGCGCCGACGTACATGCCACGGGCGTCCTTGAGCTCGACGAGGTGGCCCGAGGAGATGAGGTTACCAGAAATGAGGGTCCGCGGCCAAAACACATGGCGCATGGAGCCCCACGGGTTGGCGCGGTCCTCGCCGTAGTAGGATGTGCCGTCCTTGCCGATCTTGAAGCCAGGGCACTCCCGCTTGACGGTGACATCGACTATGCACTGGGGGTTGACAGATGACTTGATGTAGTACTCGGTGCCGTCCTCTGAGAGCGTGACAACGCAGTTCTTGGACTTGAAATCGTTGCTGCCGCGCTCGCAGTCGACCTCCTCCAGGTTTGTGCTGGCCCAGACGCGCTCCTCGGGCTTGGTGTCGTGGTGCACGCGGGCCGTGAACTGCGACGTAAAGTGGAGTCCCACGGGGTTGGAGTGGATGACCTGCACAAAGCCGTAGTGGCCGGTGGCGGCGCTGTTGAAGTAGAACGTCTGGGTCTCGACATGGCTCCCGCCGGGCGATTGCCACGCCAGATCGGCTCTGGTGAGCTCTGTGCACGGGTTGCGGCCCTTGACGCCGTCGGCGACGCTCTCGAAGGCCTCCGCGCCGTACACAGGCTCGGCCGCGCCCGTGATGGCGCTGATTCCGCTCTGTACCCACTTGAACATGTCGGTCTCGCTCGCACGTCCTCGTGAGCGACTGGTGCACACAATATCGGGGTTGCTGCACGTCACGTGCCGCGTACTCGGCCCCGATCGCCTTAGATCTCGAGACACAAACGCTGCACCTACGGGACACACCAAAACACAACGAGTGCAAGGGCAAAGTCTCCATTTCGTACTCATAAATAACATGCTATGTTTAGACCTCGGGGCCAGCCTTGATGACCTCGGGCAGCGCCTCCGACTTGTACTTCTCAAAGTTCTCTGCAAACTTGGCACCAAGCTCCTTGACCTGGGCATTAAACTCGTCCTTGCCACCGGTCCAGGCATTGGCCGGGTTGAGGATCTCGGACGGCACATTAGGCACCGACTTGGGCACCGGCAGGTTGAAGACAGGGAACGTCTCGTACTCGGCCTTTGCCAGCTCGCCAGAGTGGATGGCGTCCAGGATGGCACGAGTGTACTTGAGCGGGCACCGCTTGCCGCCCTTGGTCACAGACTGGCCGGTCCAGCCAGTGTTGAGCAGCCACGCGTTGGCCTTGTGCTTGGTCATCTTGTCCGAAAGCATCTTGGCGTACTTCATGGGGTGCAGCACCAGGAACGGCTGGCCGAAGCAGGCCGAGAAGGTGGCCTGCGGCTCAGTCACACCCTCCTCGGTACCCGCCATCTTGGAGGTGTAGCCCGAGATGAAGTGATACATGACCTGCTCGTTGGTCAGCTTCGAGATAGGAGGCAGAACGCCCGAAGCGTCGCAGGTGAGCAGCACAATGTTGGACGGGTGGTTGTCGGTGAGGCAGGGGATCTTGGCGTTGGGGATGAAGTCGATGGGGTACGACACACGCGTGTTCTCAGTGAGGGTGGTGTCGTCGTAGTCGACAACACGGGTGTCGGGGTCGAACACGACGTTCTCAAGCACGGAGCCGAACTTGATGGCATTGTAGATATCAGGCTCCTTCTCTGCAGAGAGACCGACGCACTTGGCGTAGCAGCCACCCTCGATGTTGAACACACCGTCGTCGGACCAGCAGTGCTCGTCGTCACCGATGAGCTTGCGGTTGGGGTCGGCAGACAGGGTGGTCTTACCGGTACCCGAGAGACCGAAAAAGAGAGTAACGTCACCCTTATCACCCTCGTTACACGACGAGTGGAGCGTGAGCACGCCGTACTTGACGGGCATGAGATAGAACATGACGGTGAAGATACCCTTCTTCATCTCGCCGGCGTACTCGGTACCCAGGATCAGCATCTCCATCTCCTTAAAGTTGATGGCGACCGAGGTGGTTGACGACATGCCCGACGTGTAGCGGTTAGCCGGGAAGGCGCCGGCGTTGTAGATGGTGAAGTCGGGCTTGCCAAAGCTCTTGAGCTCCTCAGCAGTGGGCCGGATCAGCATATTCCGCATGAAGAGAGCGTGGTAGGCGCGGGCGCACACGATCCGGACCTTGAGACGGTACTTGGGATCCCAGCCTGCGTAGGCGTCCACAACGTAGATCCGCTTGCGGGTGTTGAGGTAGTCCACAGCACGCTCGCGGTTGATGAGCCACGTGTTCTCGCTGAGCTTCTTGTTGACGGGACCCCACCAGACGTGCTCGGACGACGACGACTCCTCAACGATGCGCTTGTCCTTGGGCGAGCGGCCGGTCTTCTTGCCGGACGACGCCACCAGGGCGCCTGTGTCGTTCATGGCCGAGCCGCTCTCGTACACGAGGGCGTCCTCGTAGAGCGATGCCACGCTGATGTTGTGGCTGATGTGCACACGGTCGTAGTCGATGTGCGCCTGGGTTAGCACTTCGGTCTGGTGGCATCTGCAGGGCGCAGCTGCAGCGACATTTTTCCAAAAATCCGGGGTAGAAAATGCCATGTGCGTGCTGGGCCAATCAGCAGGCATTTGGTCCGCTGCCCGGCATCAACGGGCGCGGGGGGCCCGAGGCAGGCCCCGGTCTGCCGAACTTACAGTCTCGTGGAGCTCCTCCTCGAGCTCGGTGTGAGCCGGCACGGGCTCGGTGCCGTGCGGGTGCAGTTTGGTCACGTTGACGTTGCGAGACATGGTGGGTTTGCTGATGGGTCGAGGAGCAGAAGAGCCGGGGACGGGGACCCCATATATATATATCGCACCAGCTCCGTCTTGCCCTGTACCACGATAATAACCGGAACGGCCACCACAGCTTCATCAGCTCCACACTTTGTGTGCAAATGTAAACGCGCGTTGCGGACGGAAAAAGCAATTCGCAGGGTAACCGGGCAACCGTCTCGGGATTTCCCGGGACACGGCGCCCGGGGCCTAGCTGGCTGGGGCCGAGACGGCTGGCCGAGGACGGGCGGCGCCACGACGACCCTGCGGGTGTGGCCTCGGCGGCCTGATTGGCTCTTGGCTGCCCCTTCTTTCTGTCCGTGCAGCATCGCGTCCCGCCCAATGGCAGCTGCACCAGCTCTGCTCGGGCCGCTATTGGAGCTTGTGCCTTCTCCTTTTACCTCCTCCCCTGCCCCGCGCGCAGACCCTAAACGACGCGCTCCCATTGGCCCTGTGTCGTCGATGCCTTGGGGCCGTCCACCCCCGTAAAGTTGCTGGCGTCCCGGGCCATTTTCGTGCCTTATGTCAGCGGCCTGCGACACATCGCCAAAGGCGCCGTGCCCCGCTTACATAATCCCCCGCGCCTGCGCGTTGCTGTCCCCCAGACACTTACCCGGACGCGGGGCATATGAAAGGCTTCCTAATCGGGCAAGCGCCGGAAAGTCCCGGAGCGCCGGGCCCGGCGCTTCCCCCGAGGCACAGCCCTCAACGGGCCCGGCGCCCGGCCCACCAATCGCGAGCGCGCGTCGGGATTTGGGAGCGACAGGCAGCCTCCCGCGGAAACGGAACACGCGCGTCTCGGCTGCGTGCGGCGTTTCCTGCAAAACGGCGCCGGCTTCCATGCGTCGCACGTGACCGCCATTCGCCACTCCGCCACCCGGGCGGGCCGGCAAGCCAGCCCGGACAAGCCGGCCTGTACAGGTCGGCTAGCTCCCGCTTGTCTCGCCGTTGTCGTCGTCGTCGTCGTCGTCGTACATGTCTGGCAGTTCGGCGGGGTGCTCTTCGAACTCTACCTCGCTGCCGTCGCTGCACGGCTGATTCGGCTGCGCGCCGGCGCGAGCGGGCCCAATTGGCACCGTCTCGGGCCGTTTGCCCTCCGTCCGTCGCCGCAGCACCTGGGTCGGCACCATCCGGGTGGAAGCGGCCCCGCCGCCGGGCCCCACGGTGGGAGCGCTCTCGTAGGTTGTCTTGATCTCCACCACCTGGCCGTTTATGACCTCCGGTTCGGGCGACGCCGGCAGAGGTATCTCCCCCACGCTTTCCGTAGTGCTGCTGTACCCTGCATCATCGTCTCTGTCGTACGCCTCGAACTTGTAGTCGCGGTTGTACACCCGTTCTCCCTCTGGTGCCTCACCAGTCGGATTCAGCACTAGGTCCCAGAAAATGCTGCGTTCCTCTTCTCCGTTGCGTGGCCTGCGGAGCCGATCTGGTATCGTCGCAGCAGTCGCTGGACCTCCGCTGGGCTTGAGACTGTCTTCGCTCACGCCTCCCTTCGACTTGAGCAGTGCGAGGTCCTGCTCAAGGGTCTGCAGGAGCTGGCGGTCTCGTGCCGGGAGACGTCCACGGGCTTCTAGTTCGCCTCTGAGGGCGTCTACCTGCTCCTGGATCCGGCGCGGATTGCGCTTTGACAACCGCTGCAGCCGTGCCTCCTCGCGCTCTCGCTTCTGGCGCTTTGCGAGGCGCTCGCGCTCCCTTCTGCCTGAGTTAGCCCTCCAGTCGGCGTAGCAGCACGCAGTACACTCACGCTCTGCCTCGACGGGGTTGAGATCTCGTTTTGCCATCCGTGCCACCGCGCCGCGCTGAGCCGCATAAGCCGCATAAGCCGCATGAGCCGCACCCTTCAGCCGCACCAAGCCTTGAGCCGCATGAGCCGCACGTTTGACCACCACGATGTCAACGACGGAAAAGTTCGACACGTCCGCCGTGCCCGTGGAGGCATTGGAGGGCCTCCGTCTGCGGCTCACACAGCTCGTGCACAGTCTCAACAGCCTCATGGCGCAGCTCAACCACAGCACGCTGCCTGGCTGGCCCGCACTGCACAACCAGTTCAACATCCTTCTGACCCAGCTCATCTCCTTGTCCACGACGCTGGCGAGCTACAGCGAGACGCTCCACGCGACGGTCGCGTACCCACTGACGAATTTCCCCGGGCAGGAGGCCCAGCTGCTTAGCACGCTCCTGCGGAAGAAGCAGCTGCCCGAGGTGGAGGAGTGGGTGGCCCAGGGCAAAGAGATATCAAAGGGCGCCAGGGTCCGCGACGACGAGCAGTTCTGCAGCTGGGCTCTGGGTGTTGTCGAGCAGTCGCGATCAAAGCAGGAGTTCACGGCTGGCCAGGTCAAAAAGCACGCGACGCCTGCGACGAACGGCTGGACTCTCGAGCAGACGCTCTCGTACATGTCACGGGGTCTAAAGCCTGAGTCATGAGCTTAAGTACAAGGACAATGCATTACGACGTTACGACTAATATCATGCAAATATACAGCTCAGAATTTTGTCCGCTTCTTCCGGAGGCGCGCGTAGTGTGCCTTCTTGCCCGACGTCCGCTTGCGCTGAATCTCTGTGTAGCGGCGGCGGAAGTACTTGCGCGAGTCGTCGTCGGCCAGTAGCTCTCCGGCTAACGTGGCCTGGCGATCACGGCGAGCAATGCGCGCAGAATAGAACTCTGTGTTGCCCTCCACGACTGTGCCGGTCTGGAAGAACTCTGGAGGCTTGCTCGAGTCCTTCTTGTAGTGCCGTTTCGGGTCTAGCACGTGACGCATCCTCAGAAGCTGAAGATCCCGCTTGGTCTCTGCTGTCATCTCAGGCTTGGGCATGTTGAACCACTGGTCGCCTGTCGTCTTGGCCCGCTCCTCTCGTGCTGCCCGTTTGACTGCGACTGGGTCGTTCACCTGACGGAACCTGTCTGTGCGGGGCGCAGCGTCCGCAGCCGTCAGCTTTGTGACAGCGCCGTCCTTGGCTGCCGACGACATCTTCTCCAGGGACGACTCGAGCTTGGGCAGCCTTTGCCACGCGGCTTTGACCTGATGGAAGAGCGCTGACGGAGCACTCGGATCGCCGTCCTCTTCTGCTATGTCGCTCAGCCGTGAGATAGGCGGATGGCTTGTGCCGTCAGTGGTGTGAGAGTCGGCGCTGGACGGAGGACTCACGTCGCGCCCGCGCTGGCGTGCGAGACTGTGTCGTGCCTTGTCGAGGAGCATGTCGATGCTGTCGTCGTCCAGCTCGCTGTCGCTGGCCGGGTGGGCCTCCGCCGGCCCGGGGCCGTTTGCTGGGCTCCGCGACGGCTCTGGAGACGCCAGCTCCTGCTCTTTGGCCTGGCTCCGTGTCCGCATGGTCGTGATGATTTTTTTTCCGGCTCGGCCCCCAGAATCTCGCATACCTGCAGGCAAATGAAAAGGCAGAGCCGGACCACGCTGGAGGCAAGCGGGCTGATCCACGACGGCCCATGAGACGATACCAGGAGGACATAGCCCACGCGAGGGCGGCAGCATATGGAGAGCCCCTTCCGGCCAGCGGCGACCGCGAGAGGGGCCTCTGGACACGCCGCCACGCGCTCAATCGCTATGTGCTGGCCAGGGCGCCGGCCACTGGCCTCGCTGGCGAGCTTTCCTGGACGGACGACGTTCTGAGGGTAGTCACAAGCTCCTGGGCGACCGGTAGCTGCCCCATCTGCCTCGCCACGGTCCCGGTCGCCCCCCGCATGGCGCGCTGCGGGCACGTCTTCTGCTTCTGCTGCGTCCTGGAGTACGTGGCCAGGGGCATCAACCAACAGCCTGAGCTCTACCAGCATCCCAACACATCAGACGCCAGTGTGACGAGCTCACGGGCGAGTTGCAATGCCAAGTGCCCGCTCTGCCTCGACGAGCTGCGCATCGCAGACCTGAGGCCCGTCACCTACGCACCAGTACCCTACATGCCGTATCAAGAGGCGACCAGCGGTGCTGTCACGGAGTTCAAGCTCTTAGTTCGCAGCAAGACCGGTCTCTCGGGCCTCCCTGCTGCGGACATTGAAGACAGCAGCGCCCTACCGAGGGTACCGCTCATTGACGACGCCGGTGCTGTGCAGCATGCTCTCGTGCTCCAGACCTCGGCAGAGTACGAGCGACGCCAGACACAGGACGAGATCCGGACGCTCCGGCAGCACCAGAGGGAGGATCGCGCGAACGGCGAATCGGGTGTGATCTATGACGCAGGACTACGGGCCCTCGAGGAGGCGCTCGAGACGCCCGCAGCAACCAAGACAGACGCAACGCTCAACGCCACGGACACTGCTTACTACCGGTACTACGCCGCTACTGGCTACCACAGCACGTTCCTTTCCAGTCTCGACGTGCGCATGCTGCTGGCAGAGTACACGGCGTACGACCGATTCCCTGCGACGCTGCGTGTCCCGATCAGCCGGCACGCATACCACTACGACGTGGCGACCGTGGACACCAACTTCCGGCGGCGCCACCGGTTCCTGGACCACCTGCCGCTAGGCTCAACCGTGTGCTTTGTCGACTGCGACCTGAGCGGCGTGGTAGGCAGTACCGTGGCAGCCCAGTTCGCTGACGAGCTGGCGGAGCGGACGGCCCGGCGCGACGCGCAGCTAGCCGAGCAGGTCCGGCGCGAGGAGAGGGCGGCGGCTGGGGCGCGCGCGCGGCGCGAGGCAGAGCTACGCGCGCCGAAGCGGCCAGAGAGGCCTGCGTCGCCGCTGGACGAGTACATGAGCGAGCCCGAGCCCAAGTCGGCCGAGAGCTGGCTGCAGCACTGGGACGTGGCGACCGGCACGGCGACACCGGGGCGCCGGAAGGGCAGGAAGATAGTGCTCATGAGCTCTGGCGGCGACCGAGCCAAGTAGGCGGATGGGGGCTGACGGCAAGTGTACCAAATCCTAGGCGGAAGTGGTCGGACGGCGGGAGCCGGAGTACTGGGTTGCCACCGGGTGCCACGTGACACAGTCACATGACGCGTGCACTGACTGCCACGTGATGGAGTCACATGACCTGTCACGTGGCCGCGACTTGCATGCATTCGGTGACAGCCAGCCTCGGCTTGGCCCAACAGCGCCCGGGCCCGGGAGAACCCTTGCCGTCCCAGGTCGCGGCCCCACCCCTGCGGGCACTGCCACCTCGGTGGCTGGCGGCCCCCCGGGCCCCCGCCTGCCCCTGTTATGAATCACTCTGAGACGCACCCGCGTTCGCCGCGCGGGGCGGCGCTGGCGGTCACGTGGTTACCCGGCCCCGCACTCCCCGGGACCGCTGGACAAAAAGGTCGCTGGGGAGCCCGAGGCTGGACATAACCACCACCGCCGCCTCGGACCACCAGACACAGACACAGCGATGGAGGAGGACTACGAGGCAAAGTACGAGGACAACGCCGAGTTCGCGTTCGCCCACTACGGCGCGGGCGCCGACGGCACGCACCAGGCGCAGGGCACGGCAGACGGCGCGCACGCCGGCGACGAGGGCGCAGGGCCCTACGTCGAGAGCTCCTTCAGCAACGTGGCACAGGGCCTGTCGGGACACTACCGCAACATCATGCTCAACTACTGGCAGCAGACGATCCACGCCATCGAGCACGAGGACCACGAGTTCAAGATCCACCAGCTTCCGCTCGCCCGCATCAAGAAGGTCATGAAGGCGGACGAGGACGTCAAGATGATCTCCGCCGAGGCGCCCATCCTGTTCGCCAAGGGCTGCGACATCTTCATCACCGAGCTGACGATGCGGGCGTGGATCCACGCAGAGGAGAACAAGCGGCGGACCCTGCAGCGGTCCGATATCGCGTCTGCGCTCCAGAAGTCCGACATGTTCGACTTCCTCATCGACATAGTGCCACGTGAGGAGGCCATCCCCTCGAATCGCAAGTCGTCTGTGCAGCACCAGCAGGCGGCGGCGGCGCAGGCGGCGGCCGCGGTCCAGTACACACACGCTGCGCCGTCGGCGTCGCAGCTGCCGCAGCAGGCGGTTGCTGGCCAGGCTGTCGCGGGCCCCGCTGGCCCTGGTGGGCCCGCTGGTCCGGGCGGACAACAGCCGGCCGAGACGCTGCCAGACTCGCTAGAGCAGGCCGACGGCGACGGCATGCCGAAGGAAGAGCCCAACCCGGAGTCTGCGCAGTCGCAGTCGCCACAGGGCTACCCGCAGCAGTACGGCCAGTACGGTGGCGGGGACCTGGACCCTGTCTACAACGGCTACCCCCAGTACTAGAGGCCCCCGGTCTACGAACGGCTAGGCGTGTCGGCCGCGACACGCGACGGGGCAAAGAGCCGCTAATGAGTGATGACTTGCGGATGGTGTACACTATGGATCTTCGTTTGTACAGTACGAATGCTTAATGACTATTTGTTGTATCGGCCGAGAGGCATCGCGATTTCCGCATTGGGCGTTCCGGCCGAGACGGTGGGCGGAACGTCCGGCCGGCGCGGGGTATCCGGGCCGGGGCTCACGGCGCGCGAGGCGAGAGCGGCGACGAGTCCGTGGCCAAGCCGGCGCTGCGAAACGCCCTTGGCGAGGCCCCACACCGGAGGGTCCCTTGACTAATTGTCGGTGACCCTTTTCCGCTCTCATGTTGGATGGCTGCAAGCGACAGCCGGGAAAAAAAAAATTATGTCAAAAATGTAAAAAACTTAGCCGACATAAATACAACGGCGGACCCAAGCAGCAAATCTGGGGTAAAGCAGCCATGAGCACCGCCGTCAACGTCGAGCGGAGCGTGAAGGACGTCCTCCGTGCGCCGGCGGCCGCCGTGCCTCCCAAGCCGGCGCCTCAGCTCGTCAAGGCCGCGGCAATCGCCCACAAGAAGCACTACCCGTTCTGGTTTGGCGGTCTGGCCTCCATGGTAGCCGGAGCCTGCACACACCCGCTTGATCTCGCCAAGGTCCGGCTACAGACAGCCCACCGGCCCGGCCAGTCGCTCCTGGGAACGCTCTTCGGCATCGTTCGCAACGAGGGCATCTTTGCCATCTATGACGGCCTCAGTGCCTCGCTCCTCCGCCAGGCCACCTACTCGACCACCCGGTTCGGCGTCTACGAGGCCCTCAAAGAGCGCTTCACCCCAGACGACGGCTCCACCCCTCCCATGCACGTCCTGCTGCCCATCTCGATGGTCGCCGGCTGGGTGGGCGGCATCATCGGCAACCCATCCGATATCATCAACGTGCGCATGCAAAACGACCGCACGCTTCCGCTCGACCAGCGCCGCAACTACCGGCACGCCCTCGACGGCCTGCGCAGAGTCGCCAAGGAGGAGGGCTTCGCCACGCTCTTCCGTGGCTGGGCACCAAACACGTCGCGCGCCGTCCTCATGACGGCGTCCCAGATGGTGTCGTACGACCAGTTCAAGGACCTGCTCGTCACACACTTTGGCATGGATCGGGCATGGCGCACCACGCACTTCTCCGCGTCCCTGCTCGCCGGCCTCGTCGCCACCACGATCTGCTCGCCCGCCGACGTGGTCAAGACCCGCATCATGAACGCCCACAAGCACGGCGACAACCACGGCAGCATACGCATCCTCGTCGACGCCGTCAAGAAGGAGGGCCCCGGGTTCATGTTCCGCGGCTGGTTGCCGTCGTTCATTCGCCTGGGCCCTCAAACCATTGTCACATTTGTCGCCCTGGAACAGCTGAGGAAGTGGTACGACCGGAGGAACCTTTAGAAGCATATTTTTGCATATTTGTTTTCGGATAGACACATCGGCACTTAATAGACGGTTTCTAACAGCCAGGCATACGTTCATGATATATTTACTGCTCGTCGTTTTGAGCGTAGAAGAAGTTGACAGCCACTGGTGTGAGGCCATTCTTCTTTGCCCAGTCACGGACGCCCGAGCCCGGAACACCCGTGCCCCAGTTGGGCCGGTCACCCTTGAACGGCTCGGGGTCCTTGGAGCCTTCCTTGTACACCAAGAAGACGTATCTGTGCTTGCCGGTCTTGGGAGGGGGCCCAGGGCCCATGTACGGGGTCAATTCGCGGCCCTGCGAAAAGTCGAGCTGCGACGCGACCGTTGGCTCGGATTGGTCGGGCTGCTTGCCGGGCTCGAGGCCCGACACGACGTAGTGGCAGAACTCCGACCACTTTTTGTCCGTCCGGCTCGGGGCGTCCGGGTCGGTGACGACGAGGGTGAACTTGCCCTTGAGGTCGTCAGACGTGATGTGGACGGTAGGACGCTCCTGGGTCTCGTTTGGCTTGAGCGTGTTGCCCATTGTGACCTCCTTGTCCTTGCCGTAGTTGACAGAGAGCAGGGCCGACGGAGTGAACTCGTCCACAACGTCGGGCACAATCTCGTGCTTTTTCATGGCGTCCGTGATGGACGAATTGATGGTGACGAGCATTCTGACGGGTGCGATATGCTGTAGTGGGCGTGCTGAGATGAAGGGGCTGGTTCTGAGAAGCTGTGGACAGCAACGGCGAAGCATTGGCAACGGTGGTGCTTGGAGGGGGGTGCGCCCTATATACTGTGGAGAGCAGTGGAGCTTGCGTTGCCCGGGTCCTGGGGGTCGCTTGGTGTTGCTCGACAAACGATATGTCCGTGTGCGTCGATAGGTAGCCGTTCATCGGATAGCCTTTAAGGCTTGCTCTTGCATTATGACGTAAGCAGGCCCGGGTAACTCGAGGCGTGGGTGTGTGCATGTGATCACGTGACTGCACCCTGCAGCTGCACGTCACGTGGGAGTCACGTGAATATCCTTGCAGCTGTCGATCACGTGACATTTCACGTGACACGCTAACCTCTGCCAACCATGGACGTCGCCGGCCCGGTGGCGGCCGCGCGCCTCAGGGGCCACGCGGCCCCCGTGACGACGCTCGCCTTCCACCCGTGCAACGGCACGCTCGTGTCGGGCGACGAAAGCGGCTGGGTGGTGTGGTGGTCGCTCCTGACCCGCCGTCCGCTCGGGGTGTGGCGGGCGCACTCCGGCGCGGTGGTGACGGTCCAGTGGCAGGCGCACGATGCCCTCCTGACACACGGCAGGGACAACAAGCTCTACATCTACCGCATGGACGAGGACCCTGTCGCACAGCCGCCAGACCTAGTGGCCGCCCTACCGCCCCCGCAACCGGACGCCTCCTCCGAGCACCGACAGCCGTGGAAAATACACTCCATGGACGTTAACGCGCTCAATTTCTGCGCAGCGGCGCTGTCCGGCAACCTTCTAGCCGTGCCAGCCACCACCGACAGCGAACGCATCGATGTCTACCGGTGGCAACCCGACTTCTCCCGGCTGTTCAAGGCCATCTCGTTTCCCGTCGACGCTATTGAGGACACCGGCAGTGGCCAGCGCACTACCGGTATTGTAATGGCGCTGGGTCTTGTAGAACTAGAGGACGCTGACCACGTGCTACTGGCCGGTTACGAGTCCGGCCATGTGGCTGCTTACTGGCTGCCCTCAGGAGGGGCCGATGCAAAGTTAGTCTATTCGCACAGAAGCCACAAGCAGCCTGTGATGTCCCTAGTAGTTAACAAACCCGACGGCTCGTTCGTCACCGCCAGTGCCGACTCCAAGATTGTGAAGCATGGACTGCCATTAGTTGCAGTACAACCACAGGCGCCGCATCCGCGGCCTGGCGTTGACTATCAGGCTCCAAAGCAGTCCAAGCTAGGTGCGCTTCTGGCTGCAACTCCTCCACCGCCACAGACGGGCCAACGCAAAGTTGAAATGGCCTCAGACCCCGTTGTACACGATATGAAGCGCAGCGGATTCAGCTCACTGGCGGTTCGGTCAGATGGCCGGCTCTTGGCAACGGCGGGCTGGGACGGGATGGTGCGTGTCCTGACGTATAAAAAGCTGAGGCCACTCGCTGGTTTCACGCCTTTCGACGATGGAGTCACAACCGTGCAATTCTCGTTTGTGAGCTCCCAACGTGATGCGAAAGCGTCGGAAACCAGAGTGGCGCCCGTCGCGAAGTCTGTGCTGCGACGACTGGAGCGCACCACAAACACCCATTTGCTCGCCGTCGGCGGCAAAAACTGTAACATAGTGCTGTACAATATTTATTGACGCCTCATTTCCTTCCTTTCTTCTTTCTCTTGCTTCGAGACTTTTGAACAGGCTTCTGTTTGTCGCCCGGTGGCTGGTTCTCAACGTCCGACTCATTAACCACCGTCGACCCAGACACAGGCCGCGAACTTGTGTGCGACTCTGCCGCATCCGTCACAAAAGTGGTATCACCAGACAGCGGTTCGTCCTCAGCCTGCTGTGGCATGTCCGTTGCTGCTTTCAAAGTTTGTGCTGCCTCGCATGTAGTAGCAGAATTCGGCTCCTCCTTCACCTCATTATCTGGGGGAACGACTGGCTGCGCTGGATGCTCAGTGGTGTCTTCACGCTGTTCAGCTCCCGTTGAGCCACCCTTCCCCTCACTTTGATCCTCGGGCACGTCAACCTCGAATGATGCTAGTGACTCAGCGTCACTCTGAAGTCGCACAAGGTTTGTGACGACACCCTCAACGAGATCAGATGCCTTCTTTCTGAGCTCGCGAGCCTCCTTGCGCGCCTCCTCTGGGTCTGGTTCTGGAGACTCGCCCATTGTGATCAAGTTATCGATAGCACTAAGGCTGCTAGAGAAATCATAGTGTTTGCTTTGTGTCTGGAACCGCTCGACCACATGCCGGAGCTCTATTAGGCCTTCCTTAGTACGACGTTGCTCCGCGAGGGCTCGTTGATGGAGCTCGTCGATGTGCCTCTCCACCTTTGCATCCTTCTCACGCTGGAGATCCTTCATTTGAGCGCGAAGGTTTTCCAGACGCTTGCGTTCAAAGGCGATATCGCGAGAGTTTGCATCAAGAGCATCTATACGTTCCCTGTTTGACTTCTTGAGATTGTAGACCTCCCTCAGCTGCTGGCGGAGGCCAGCTATCTCATCCGTGTACCGCTGCTCTATACTCTTTAGCGACGCCGCAACCAGCTTATAGCTTTCCTCCAAGTGCGTCTTCTCCGCTTGAAGCTGGGCAAACTTGTCTTCGTTTTCGCGATACCTCTTCTCCTTGCTCTGCTGGTCGTCCTCCAATCGCGCAACACGGGCTGCGCCATCACTGACACGACGCTCCAGCTCGTCTATCTTTCGCTGCTTCCGGTCAACCATTCCGCTGAGACTCTCGTTCTGCTGTCGCACTGTGTCGAGTTGCTGGGCGGCTGTATCGCAGCGCTTCTGAACTGCCTCTCTTGATGCTCGCTCTTCTTGTGCCCGTGCTTGAGTCTCTGCGAGCTCGCGTCGCAGTGAATCTATGGTGTGTTGCAGCTGCTCGATGACTGCACCACTGCGCGTGGAGCTCACTGTTGCAGTTGATAATCGGCCTCCCGACTGCCTTGTATTCCGGCTAGAAGTGTCACTCTCGGCGAGCGACGTCTTAGAAGCGCGTCTCACGGATCGACCTGTACCGGAGGACACCCGTCGTGCCAGCCGAGGGAGCTCCCTGGCGAGCTCCTCCAGCCGTTGTATGGACAGATTCCGCTTGACGATGTCCTTTTTCAGGTCAGCGACCCGAGCATCCTCGTCGTCGTCAGTTATGCTTTCCGGTCGAACAGAGGGCGGCGTTGGTATTGTCTGTTCGACGACCACCACGCTGTCGTCGGCTGTGCCATTTGGGATGTCCACGGGCTCTGGAGGCGACATGTTTAGCTCAGCAAACGTAGGCAATGGGGGGACTTCTTCGGCAGCTAAAGACACTCCGGTTATGTCCTCGCTGTCCAGGCTGGAACGCGCCTTGACACGCTTCCAGTACGTCTTGAGCGACCTGCTGCGCCGATTTGTGTGCAGCGGCGCTGGATTTTCCGACTTGCGAAACAGCTTGTCGGTCGGGTGGGTTCCTGTCCGTGTTTGTCACTCAGCACTCGCGCTGCTATCCAGTCGCCTGCCCCATACGGCTGTCCGCGTTCGGTTTGTTTACGTCCTCGAGGGTTGAGACTGCCTGCGTGCGTGCGGCGCTGCCAGCGCAGCAGGCGGGTAATTCCGGGGGCCCGTTTCGGGCACGTGATGCCCAGATCTGGATGCAAAATCGCCTAATTTGGCCGCGCGCAGGCCCCCAAACAGGAAAGCAATGTGCCCAAAAGGGAAGCCGGCAGTGGCAGGCCTCCGTGTCTCTATCGAGGCGACGGGTTCGGCTTGTCCGGCCCACGACAACCCAGAGACCGCTCTGGGCCACTCGCCTATCGAAAACCGTTGCCAAGTTGCATTCGGTGGCTGCTGCATACATAGGCACTGGATCAGAGTTTATCGTAAGCCGGGCTAGTCGCCTGCCCCGTGCTGAACGGTCCCTCAAAGCGCCGTAGTGAGCCTTTGTACTTGTAGCCGGGATGTCTCTACATCATCTTGCCACTGCACATGAGTGCGAGGCGGGGACTGTTTTGATCGATGTCCATCCCAGTCGAGATGGCACATCTCGAGTGAGTTGGCACACGCCCTACAAATGCCAAAGGGGACCGGCCGAACCCAGGCTGCGTCGACAACGGCGCTGTGCTAGCAAACGCCCGTCCTATCAGGGAACCATTGCAACGGACTGAGGCACGCTATTCACACAAAACCACTATAAAGCCTCACGCATTCTTGCCACCGCGATGGTTCAGCCGTCCAAGATCGCCGCCAGCCAACTGTCCGTCGCATTTACTCCGCAGTCGCCAGAACAGCCTACGGCGACCATTGAGCGGCCGCTTGCATGGCTGGGGCTCGGACCTGCAAGATAATCGAGAGCCCGCAGGTCCCGCGTGCGAGGTGCAACTCGGCGCCCTCCAAAGCCTGTTTAAAAAGGGCCACTGGTCATGTTCTGTCTGTTGTGAGGCGGCATTCATCTTAGCCTATACAACAGTTCGAAATCTTTCCCAAGCCCAGTGGCACGATTATACTGCCGCTGACACGCACAAACTCCATAACTGGTATAGCAGGAAAATTTGCCAGTCGCCCCTAGCGTTACGTCCAAACGATCGGTAGTCTACTGACTCAAGACGCGGGTCGTGCTTTCTACAGATGAAATATGCGTCAACAATCAACTACACGTCCAGTGTTGGCTCGCCTCCTTGCCACGAATACGACTGCTATTCAGAGTTTATTGCATACACGACTGTCAGCCCATACCAAACTGCTTCATCATCTTCTGCATCGCAGGGTTGTTTTGCATCTGCCGCATCATCTCGTTCATATCGGGCATGCCGCCACCACCGCCCATGAGAGAGGAGAGATCCGGCATTCCGCCCGCACCGCCCATCTGCTGCATACGGCGCTGCGCAGCGGCAAGCTGTGGATTCCGAGCACCGGCCTGTTGCATCTGCTGCATTCTGCTCATCATGCCGCCCTTGCCACCCATCTTCTTAGCCATCGACGCCATAACCCGCTGCTGCGCTAGCACCTCTTCCACCTCACGCACTGATGTGCCAGAGCCGCGCGCCACCCGCACAATGCGGCTTGGAGTCTCCTTGAAACACTGCCCATCCGAGTCCAGTTCCTTGTCAGTCATGGAGTCCATAATAAAAATCATGCGCTTGATACGGCGCGACGAGTCCTCTTCACCCATCTTATCGGCGAACTGGGACAAACCTGGCACCATGGCGGCAATCTTGCTCAACGGGCCCAGCTTCATAACATTGCCCATCTGATCCTTGAGATCCCGAAGCGTGAAGATGCCCTGCTCCAGGTGCTTTATTGTGTTCTTCTGATCGAGCTTGAGGGTCGAAACGTGTTCCATGAGGCCCTGAAGGTCGCCAATGCCCAGCAGCTTGCCAATGAACTGTTTAGGCGAGAACGTCTCGAGATCGTGCATGTGCTCACCTGTGCCGATGAACACGATGGGGGTACCCGTAGCTGCGACTGCTGAGATGGCGCCACCACCTTTGGCGTGACCGTCCATCTTGGTAAGGATGATGGCACCAAAGTCAGACGACTCCTTGAATGCACGCGATTGTGCTTCTGCAGCCTGTCCGATCGAGGCGTCGAGCACCATGATAGTCTGATCCGGGCGCACGGCCTCGCCAATCTGTACCATCTCTCGGAATAGCTCCTCCTCTTGGCGGTGGCGACCAGATGTATCGACAATAATGATTTCGAACTTGTCTTTTTTGAATTTTTCCACACCCTCTCGTGCGACACGCACCGGATCTGTCTCGATGTATGAGCCGTAGAACGGCACTCGTGCCTTGGTGGCGTTTTGTTTCAGTTGATCAAACGCACCGGCACGAAAGGTATCCGCACATACCAGACCAGTCTTGAAACCGCGACGCTGGTACCACACCGCGAGCTTTGTACACGAAGTCGTCTTACCAGCACCCTGAAGGCCCACGAACATGATGACATTGGCACGACCCTTCCGCGGCTTGTACGGCTCAGAGTGCGCATCGACCAATGCACACAGCTCGTCGAATACAGCCTTCTGGATCAGCCGTTTCCTCGTCTGCGGTGGTGCGTCTTTGAGATTGACCTTGGCTTTGATGCTTTTGCGGAGGCTCCCCACAAGGCGCACGTTTACGTCGCTCTCTAGCAGCGCAGCGCAGATCTCCTTCAACATGGCGTCGAGGGCTGCCTCGTCCACCACATTGCTCTTCGTGAGGTCGCTCACGGCGGCGTTAATTCGCCGTCCCAGGTCAGCGAGCACCATATTGTCCGGTGGATGTCGTCGTGGTCAGTGGCAGGAATTGCGGATTGGGACGTGTCACGTGACCGATGGCCGTGCGGCTCAACACTCATCACGTGACCAGGTCCTTGTGCGGCGACGAGGCAAGCCAACCATGGCGCCAACGGTTCCAAATATCATGAAATGGAGGTTCGAGCACAGTACTTTTGCGTCTACAACCCTGATCTGGGGCCGACAGACGAGACGCTGACCGACCAGGTCGTGTTTTACCGCGGAGATCAGGAAGGGAACAAGGAGCAGCAGGTACGCCAGATTGGCCTGGCTCAGGGACTGGTGGAGTTCGCACGGAGCATGGCTGATGGCAGACTCCTGAACTATGTGGAGACCAAAAAATCCAGGATAGTTGTCTGCCGGGTCGAGGACCCCAATTGGTGGGTGATTGCTGCTGTTCAAAGCCCAAACAAAACACTACGCGACGTGGCGGCGGCGCCCGCTCTGAATGCTGATATTGTGGACGCGTACCGACGATTCCGCTTACATCGGGGCTCGTTCGGCGCGCTACTGAAAGCCCACGGGCGTGAGGGTCTTGTGGAGTTGTTGAACCCGTGGTGGGGTGCGTGGGTGGCTAATTGGTCGGCAGGCTGGACCGGAGCGCCAGCGCTGAGAATCTGGGGACGACAACGGCCTAGTAGTTTCAGTCGCGAGGATCATTGGCCCAACACAGGGCTCCCGCTGCGAGTCACCAGGCGGCAGCTTGGGCCGCAAACGACTGCAGCAGTGGAGGGTACTGTGCAAAGACTCCGTAGAGACGGCTGGCCCGTCGTACAAATGCTCGTATCGCGGCATGATAGTGCAAGGCCAGAAAAGACAGGTGTGGTGTACCCGCGCGCTGCTGTGGACGTCACAGAGGCGGAGGAGGAGGGGCATTCCGTGAGTACGCTCAAGCCCACGGAGCAAGGGATCACACAAGGCTCCATACGGGACCTTGCTGAATGGGTGTTCGAATGTCATGAAACTTACAATGACGACTCTTTCACGGAGGAGTCTGGATATGTACTCCACCTTGCCAACAAACGAAAACAGACAGAGATGGCGGAGAAGGCATTCCACGAGAACATAGCCGAGCATTTGCATTCTGCAGGGACTGCAACAATGGCAGGCATGAACACCCTATATGAGTATGTGTCCAATCCGTTCCGTCGATGGCGCAGCTCAAGTCAGTCGTCTACAAACTCGCCAATGCAGTCGCAAGCCAATATAGGCAGCCTCGGCGACGACCTGACGTCGTCACGCTTCCTCGTTGGTCTTCGTGGTCCCCTAGAGGACCGCAATGGGTCGGTCTCTTCCGCTAGCTCGTCGTCGGCGACAGACGCGCCTGAGCAGCCAAGCATCACGGAGCATAATGTCTGGCTCTGCAAAGAGCACACCAACGTTGAAACAAGCTACCAGGTCATTGTATACGAGCTGGCACCACTCCTTTTCACTCTTGTGGTGGACCCTAGCGAGGAGCTCTCCAAACCACACATGTATAAGTTGTGCCACAGACGCCTCGCAGTCCTGGCCGCCCCTATCCTTGATGATCTGGATGCTACAGCTTTGCCACAGCCTCAAGGAGCCTTCTACATCGTCTGGGACCCGGCGAGAGCAACATTGCAGACATCGTTGCCACCAATTGGGCAGGTGGAAGCACCAGAGGCCTCTGACTACAGTACCTCTCCAACTCAGCATGATATATTGCACTTGCAACAGGATATTGTGCAGTTGTATAGCCAAACGCAGGCTGGCGAACGCGAGAAATATCTTCGCACCTCGCGTGGCTGGTGGCTGTATTGGATGTCGATGTCAGATACCCGTCAAGTTTTCTACGCTCGGCGATGGGGACAGAAGAAAAAAAATGGCACAGAGAACAATCTATCTAGCATTGGGCGAGAGGCTAGGTATTTCATAGAAGCATTGGACCAGTCTATTTAGGTGCCTCAACCACTGCGATACGCAAGTGGGCTGCCACATTTTTTTACTAGCGCTGCTCTGGTGAGGCTCTACATTATGGAACCACATGCATTATCGATGATCTGTTTTTTGTTCGTTAAGCCGATTGCGTCCAGGCTGTTGCCTTTGTAACAGTTGTCGTGAGTTGGCCAGAACGCTGAAACTATGATATCGACTCCACGACCGTCACAGCAATCGTGGCAGTGGTATTGGCTCTGGAAACAAATGCTCTAGCTGCGACGCTTTCAACGTCACCTCTTGTTGTACAGTAGCGCTAATATACAGGGATTATTCAGCTTTGATGGCGGGCGGCCGATACTTGTTCAGCATTGGTTCCGTCTGTGCCTTGAGTCCATTGTTGTCATGAAGGTCTTGCAAAAGGTCTAGACAAGCATCGCGAACCGGGGGCCGGAACATAACAAGAAACTTCAGAGCCATGAACCCAAGTTGTGACCGATCAGGATCTATGCAGAGACTTTTGAGGCGGCCAAGTAATGCCGCGTCCAATTCAGGCATATCGGAGAGCAATCGCAAGAACATCTTCATGTCGCTGGACTCTAGGAACGGGATTATATTGTCCAACACACGCGCTGCCCATGTGTAATAGACACTTTGCGATGTGTGTGGCAAAACTTGTTTGCCATCTGGAGTGCTGTTGCCAGTTGTCTCCTGCTTCTCCCATTCAGCAAACCACTCCTCGTTCAGCCAGTCTATGATAACACCCAACCTTTCTCTGAAATCTGCCATGACGTATTTGAACATAGCTTCACGTCCAATGTTAGCGAACGCTTCGGCAGTCGTCCCTTGCCGAGATTTCCCATTTGCAGTTGACTTTTCGGACTTTTTCCGCGCCAATGCTTGACTGAATGAAAGCTTTTTGAGACCATCATTCTTCGCTTCTGGTTTTGTTGCCATGTTATCCTCGGACTTCACTGCGCCATCTGCATCTTCATTTTGTGACTCCGGTGTGACATCCGATTCAGGTGGCGCTCGCAAGCCACGAGCCACGAGACGTGCGAACAGTACAGCCCATGCTTCTTTGTTCCACTCGCCTACAGCGACTCGATCGACGCCACGGAAAATATCAGCTGACGATCTGGATGCCTTTAACGAGGCGTCGGCCTCAATTTTGTCAGCGGCGCCAAAGCCGATGACACGCGATGCAATATCCTTGAACTCTGCAGCTTTGTGTGCATCGCTGAGCTTCTCCGGGTCGCCCAAGGAGAAAGTGGAGGTCGCTGCCACATCATACTGCATGTCTGCCAGAAGCTCCTCGTCCTCCTCAAAGTCGGATGGCTCATCAGCCAATTCTTGGCGACGCTTGAGAACGCGTTTTACGGCTTCGTCATCTTCCGAATCATCCCCTGTGTCGAAGAATGTCGGCTGCCGGTTGGCGGCCTCTCGGTCGCGGTCAACTAGCCCTTGATACCGCTGCCGTACGATAGCAAGATTATTCGTCAGTCGCGACGTGTTGACATTGAGCAACCCAGCCACCACGAGTCGTGCTGCCATGTCTGGCGGCAATTGAGTGGCGTCAAATTGGAGTAATGGGTCGTTTGCAGCGATGAGCTGGAACAGTGAGACAAATGTTACTGGACCATCTGGCAGCTCTGTGCTTGCGTTTGGGGGTTGCTCCAGCCTAACCCGCTTTGGGCCACCATCAGCGACGTCTAGGCCGCGTTTCCGGCTATCCGGCGGAGGCTCAACTGGCTCAGAAACGCGTTTGCGAATACGCTCTCGAAATGCAGGGTCCAGAAGCGTAGACTGAATGTGTCGGGTTATCTGCGGTGTGTATTGCGGGGCAAGGTTGTTCTTCAGGATGTTGTCCAGAAAAAGTTTGAGAGATTTGCCTGCAAAACGGTACTCGAGCTCGTTTCGCGAGATGTCACGAGAGTGTGTGCCTCTTCGAAGCGGATCAAAGGAGATGACAGCAGTAATGATCTTCGCCGTTGTCGCTGGCCGTGACCGGAGAAGAGACGATACAGCATTGACTGTCGCGGTAATGACAGGAGACAGAAGCTTCGTGTTCTGGGGAGAGAAAATTCCAAGTAGACGGTCTAGTAGGCCCATAGCCTCTGCATCTAGTGTAGGACTGTCCATCAGTGGGTGGCCCCGGGGCAGGTCGCTCAATGACACGTCGGACTCGTCCGATAGCCGCGGGTCGCGGTTTTTCGTGCTTTGAACCGTCACCACTCGTTGAGCGAACTTGATACAGGCGGTTTGAACGCCAACATGAGAATCGTCGTCCCAGAGGGACAGGACCATCCGTTTGAGCTCTTTAGCGCTGTCCCAGACATCGGGACGGTCAGAATGACCGCATATATAGCTAAAAGCCAGTGGATAGATGTTTGAGGCGCACTCAACGGCGCTCTTCAACAGAGGCGGGTCCATGCTCGGATCGCGTAGCATAGCGAGCACCGAAGGGATGCATTCAATTGCCATGTTTCGCTTCCTGTCCCAGTCGACTTGGCTGGAGCTGAAGGCGTCAGCGATGAAGCGTGCGCACCACCGCTTGACGGCCAAGTCTGGTCGCTGGGCGACATCTAGAATGTTTGGCACTACCTCAGCATAGGAAACCTGGTCCGTCTGGACCAGCTCCTGGAGCAGGTTCAGCTGCTCTATTTGCTGCTGCGTCGTCAGTTCCGACGTCATCCCTGGCACATCTACACAGACAGCAAGCCTCCTGAGAGACCTCGTTGTGGTCCCTAACAAAAATGCCTCGAGCCTTTCAAAGACTTGTCACTGAGACGTTTTGACGTTTACGCTGCGGGTGCGTATTGGGAGCACGTCACGTGACCGGACCGCGTAGACGCATCGCAAGTCCAGGACGCCACGAACGGGGCCAAAAACACGTGGAAATGGAGCGATGACAGTGCTACAAGCCAGCCAGCTGGGGCAAAACGGCCCTGACGGCCAGCACCTGACGCTGGACAGCATTCTGCCCCAACTCCTCGAGGAAATCCTCCGGGATGGCTCCGACACTGATCTGCTGGATGATCCCGTGTCTGTCACGAAGCTAGCCACCCTGATTGTCCGGGAATGCTTGGAGCCAATGGCCCTGAGGGACCATTTGTCCGACGCAGGTGAGTTCCTGCCCTAGTTGTCCACCGACTGTCCCTTACTGACCCAGGATCCAAAGAATGCGTGGACTCACTCAGGGTGGTGCGAATCGGTTTGGAGCGCCAGCCGGACGTGCTGACTCGCACAATCCCGCAATCAAAAGACGCGCCCCTCTACAAGTGGATCCTTGCAAGAATTGCGATATTGCTTGATCGAGAGGAGGGGGGGATAAATGAGGCAGGCGTTGCCACCGTCGTGAGTGTCATAACCAGTCTGGCCCGTGATTCAAGAAGATGGAGTGCCTACTGCTCATGCCGAAAGACTCTATTGGGCTACATCGACTATTTCTTGAGCGATCTGGACTCCCCGCATAGCCGTTCATATGACGAGTGCATGCTCCCACCGGCTCTTCGTGAGCTCCGTCCTTCTGCAACGCGTGCTCAGGGCCTGGTTATCGCTACGGGCCTGCTCCGAGCGTTTGTTGAGTTTGGATCGCAGCATACGTGGGCACTGGCGGCGGCTGACATGCGGCACGTGGAGTTTCAGTGTAAAGCACTCGCCACTCGCATGAAACAGTTCACGGGTCGTGGACTGCTCACAGCTCAGTGCATTTCGTCGCTCGCTGGGGCATGTTGCTCAATGGCTGCTGCGATGGCGCGACATCGCGTGGATGGTTCCCCCTGGTGGCGGCTGGCTAGCGTGATGGTCAGGACGGCGCGTACATTGGCACCTGAACTGAATATTGACCGCGAAATGAGCCAGCAACTGTTAGACACTGACACAAGTGGCAAAAAAAGAACGTTTTCGCAGATGATCCAAGAATCCAGGTGCACAGCCTCGGAGACGAATGGCACACAAAGTTCCAAAAGTGTGCCATCAGCAAGTCAGTTTTCATCCATGCGCCCAACGCTGTCGGCTTTGTTTTGCGCTGAATATCTTCCGCGGGTTGACTCGTTGCATGATGTGGCAGAATTCTTCCGCGGTCGTTTCAATGATCTCGAGCTCTCTCAGAAATTGTGGCTCGTGCAGCGCGTTGGATTTTCAGCATGTCTGGAGCGGGGCCATCTTTTGCCTGAAATCAATGAGGAGCACCCACGCTGTGGCTGTTGTGACTCTCCGGCGATTGTGGTACCTAGTCCCAATCGTCCACGCCTGCCCCGTGAATACATGGAGATTTTCTCGTTGATATTGGCGTCAGCGAATTTTCAGGAGTGCGATCAGCTGCGACTCCATACGCTCACAGCACTCTGGCGTGCACTCCTATCATACCAACCGGAATTCAGTCTGGACGAGTCCACCGACATCGCAATATGGATTGTTACCATTTTCCGAAGTACAGTTCCGGCTCTGCGTACGACAGTATGCCGCTTACTACCATGTTTCGTCGCTGTCGCTGATACGGCGTCGAGGGAGCACAATAGCGACAAGCTTTTCAAACTCCTCAACGATCTTGACAACACATGTGACGCGAAGCCAAGAGTGTATTCATACCTGAAGGAGAGTATTGTCAGATCTTGGGGACAGCTTGCTCTAGTCATGAATGGCGAACGTCTGAATGTGGTTCTCATCAAGCTGCTCGAGATTTTGTTCAGCAGCGACAACTTCTACAGTGCCTTGGGATTCTATGAGCTTTCTAAAGTGGCAAAATCGAGAAAACTGACGCCATGGCAGTTGTTGTCGCCTTATTGGATGAACTTAAGCATCATGATTGTGAAGAAGGTGGACAGCAACCCAGGAGTCCTTAGGCTTGTGTCAGAGTTGTTAGACGTTTCTGCAGCCGACTTCCTAGCCCGGACTCAGCAGTACACCGTACCGTATATGACTCGCAATGGCAGTCACGCTATTGTGAAGCGTATAGCAGAGGCAGCAGGGGTGGATGTCAAAACCCTGCATCTCGATAACCTTCATTGCACACTCGCAGTATTATTGACTCAGGACTGTGAGAATCCTGAGAGTTTCGCACAAATGCGGCTGGCTGAGGCAAAGTGTGGTTTGTCGTGGTCTTCTTTCAGCGACGTGTTACGGATGAACCCGCTGCCGGCTATGTTCGAGACACTCAAACTCGTGCAAGATGATGACATGGCCCTACGCACCAGAATTCGCAACGTAGTTGTCCATCTCGCAACGGTGACTATCGAGGCCGAGCCGGAGAACTACACTGCGTCTGACGACCTGGAGCCTTTGCAGGCCTACCTTGAACGAAATATCCTAGCTCTCATCCAGTTCGTTAAGGATACCATACACGAGACGCGAGGGAAGCACCCATACACCGAAAAGCTGAGAGCTTTGCGAGCGCTCACTGAGCTCATTGAAATGACTACATCTCGTATTATGGCCATCAGCTTGCCACTGGTTGCCACTTTCCTTCAATCGGTGCTTGACAACCCTTTATTGATGACAGCTGGCCTTGAAGCATGGAAGTCCCTTGCGGTCAACTTGACGCCAAATGATTTCAAAGGCATTTGGGACCTGACTTGGGCGGTTATGCCACAGCGATGGGAAGCATTTGATAGCGACGCACGAAAAGTAGCGCGAGAATTGCTGCTGGTACTAGTCGCCAACGACGGTTATGTTGATCGCTTTGGTGCATTGGATACAGTCTACATCGTTGCGCCAGCCCTAGAAGCTGTGCCTGGTCTTGTCGAAGTAGCAGAGCAGGTCAACCGACGCAGCACAGCTGGCAGGACGAAGCCGGCCCCATCATCTGGTGCGTTGTTGAACGCCATGCTACAGAAATGCGAGAGTGAGAACTTCTATGTCGTGCGTCAGGCATTGCTGAGAATTCTCCAATTCCTGCTCTCCGATCACATTGTTCAAGTCCAGGCCGGGGCAACTCAACCCGAAGACGACTCTGCGGCTTGGGCGCATCTGTTGCCACGTCTTTTACGAACCCTGCTCGACTATTGTGAACAGTCACCCTGGATAGACACGGACATTTCGCTGATCTGTTCGCAATGTCTTGGGGCACTGGGGGCAATAAATACAACTAGATTTGCCGACTCGACAAGCTTCGCAGGCGATCGGAACAATAGGTTGGTGGTTGTTCAAAACTTCAAGGACAAAGATGAGACCATTCTATTTGTTGGACGCCTCCTTCAGATGAACCTTGTTCGTGCCTTCAAATACTCGTCCGACCCCAAATCGCAGAATTTCCTTGGGTTGGCTATGCAAGAGTTCCTTCGGTTTCTAGGATTACGCCGTCAACCGAGCGTGGAAATGACGCGTGAACAGATGCAGAGATGGAAAAGTTTCGATGATGATTCGAGGGCCATACTTCTGCCGCTCATGTCATCGAGATTCGTTCTTACGACCACACAGATCTATGAGTATCCATACCCACTCTTCCCTGCTGCTACGGAAGGTTACTCGCAATGGCTCTACATGTTCACGTCCAATCTTCTGAACAAAGGCAAGAATGAGAATGCCCGCGACATATTCAAGATATGTCGTTCCGCAATCAAAGGAGAACGCGTGGGAGTGTGCGAATTCATTCTTCCTTACATCACGTTAAATGTCGTCTTGGATGGTTCCGACGCAGACAGGGCTGACATTCTTGGTGAAGTTCGATGGGTGTTTGAATATGAAGGCCGCGAAACTGAGCTTGAAAAGTTGAGAAGGTGCTACGAGTGCATTTTCTCTATCGTGGATTACTTCACGACGTGGCTGCGTGAGCGTAGGAGGGATAATGCAAGGGTCAGGGCGGATAAGGTGCGCCGCATCAACAAGCACATCGAGGTTCCAGAGACTCGAGATGGGGATATGGCTACGGTGGAGCAACTCCTCCAGTCTATATCACCAAAGCTCATGGCTCGTCGTGCATACGAGTGCAAGTCATTTGCTCGGTCAATCATGTATTGGGAGCAGCATTTTATGACGGACAACAGTGCAGATACTGACGCTGTTTACGCCAATATGCAACAGTGCTACGCCAACATCGATGATGCCGACGCTCTTGAGGGCATCTTTGCGCACTGCGGGACTTTAACCTTAGAGCAACAGATTTTGCATTATGAACACACAGAAAGGTGGCGCAACGCCCTGCAATGCTACGAAGTTGCCATGGAACAATACCCAATGGACGATGATGTACGCACGCGCATGCTTCACTGTCTCAAGCGAAGCGGCCGCTACGATGACATGATGTTCAAGCTAGACTCATTCCAGCGGAGCAAAAAGCCTGCAGATGACTGGATTGATCTAGGCATCGAGGCTTCGTGGGTGTTGGGAGACTGGGATAGGCTTGAAAGGTGGGTGCAGCAGGCTGAGGAGGCGACGCCCATTGTCCGATATGGATATTCGGCATGCGTGGGGCGCAGTTTGGTTTCTCTTCGAAACAAGGATTTCGGCAAAGTGAAAAGGCATATTGATGCGGCACGGAAGCACGTTGTCGATACACTAGCTTCGCGGACTCGGTCTCTGTCCTTGTACCAAGAGGCACTACTTCGATTGCACACTTTGAGCGACCTTGAAAGCATCGCAGACATGGCCAATTGTGGTGAGGGTGCAAGTTTCGATCATAGGTCCATCTCAACCAAACTGGACAGTCGGATGGAGCTTTTAGGGTCTGATCACGTATCAAAGAGGTATCTCCTTGCCATGCGGCGCACTGCGATCTTGGTAGCAGACTTGCCCTTCTCAGAAGTGGAGGCAGGGTTCACCTGGCTTTGGAGTGCGAAGAATGCACGGAAGCAGGGGCAGAGCGATATCTCACTGAACTGCGTCTTGCACGCACAACTGTTGAGGAACCCTATGGCTGATGCCGAGTATGCAAAGCTACTATGGGCACAAAATGAGCAACGCAAGGCACTTGCTATGATGCAGAAAGTCAAGGAACAGGACTGCAACCAGCTTCAAAGCAGTTTGCCGCCGGCTACTGCGACTGTGGCCTACATTAACCGCCAACGTGCGAAAGTGGCACTTCAGTGCGTGCAGTGGGAAGACGAGGCAGGTCAGAGCAGCAGTGAAACCATCTTGGCCATGTACGGCAATCTTATTACTGTTGACAAGGCTTGGGAGAAGAGTCTCTATATGTATGGCCGCTATCTGACGAAAATTTTTGACGCCCAAGCTGCTCTACCGTCAGCACAGCGCAACGTGGATTATGTCACAGGCGTTTACGTTCAACTTATTGTGACCACCTTCGCTCGATCGCTCCAACATGGTGTGAAGTATATACACGAGTCTCTCCCAAAGCTCATCACTCTTTGGCTCGACCTGGCAGAAAACTACCGCAAGGTGGCGACACAGCATCGCAGTGATGCTGCCAAAATAGTGCTCTCACGAGAGGCTAGCTTGAAGAAGATTCACTCTGAACTCAGCAAGACGTTTACGAAAGTCCCCAAATACGCCTTGTACACCGTCCTTTCACAGTTGTTGTCGCGCATCATTCACAGCAATCAGGACGCGTGTCGCTTATTGGAAGAGATTGTATTCCAGGTGTGTGCAGCCTATCCGGAGCAGGTTCTGTGGCAAGTCTTGGCTGTGGCGCGATCTCGTAACGCCAAACGACGACAAAAGGGTGAGTCTTTGATTCAACGCCTGAGTCGTGCTCGTATGGCAAAGTCTGCTAGCACTGGCGTTCGAGTGACAGAGTTGGTGCACAACTCCACGCGATTCTTTGACAAATTCAGAGCGCTGTGCGGAGCCAAAGTCCAAGACAGCAAGGTCAAGATCTCGCTATCGCGAGATTGCCGATTCGATCATAGTGTTGCACCATGCCACCTCGTCGTGCCAGTGCAGGCACACATGGCCATCCGACTTCCAGTTGCAGAGGGCTCAATGGCGCAACACCGCGGCTTTCTACCGAACCAGCTAATTACGATTGCTGAAGTTCAGGATCAAGCGGAAGTCATGAATTCACTTCAAAAGCCGAAGCGAGTTGGGGTTCGTGGCAGCAATGGACGTGTCTATTCGCTGCTTTGTAAACCAAATGACGACGTCCGCAAGGATGCTCGGCTTCTTGAGTTTACTTCCATCCTAGACAAGCTGTTGCGGACGGACAGTGCGGCCCAGCAACGTCGCCTGGCCATTTCCACGTACACAGTATTACCCCTGAACGAAGCTGCTGGAGTTATTGAATGGGTGAAGGGCTCACGTCCCATGCGCGATATCCTTATGCGCAAATACAACGAACGCAATATAACTGTCAACTGGGCAGAGTTCAGAGCAGTGTCTGGCAAGAGCGCATCTGAGCGCAGGACACACTTCGACAAATGTCTGAGGGACTATCCGCCAGTGCTTCGCGAATGGTTCATAGAACTATTCCCTGAGCCTGAGAGCTGGCTCCGTTGTCGCACGAATTATGCACGCACAGCGGCTGCCATGTCAATGGTTGGCTATGTGTTAGGACTTGGCGACCGCCACGGAGAGAACATATTGCTCATGGAGAGTAATGGGGGGGTGGTGCATGTGGACTTTGACTGCCTATTTGACAAAGGTCTAACGTTTACCTTCCCAGAGAAAGTGCCATTCCGCCTTACTCAGAACATGGTAAACGCACTGGGCGTCACGGGGTATGAGGGTGTATTTCGAAGGGCTGCCGAAGTCACGTTGGATCTTCTTCGCAGCCGCGAGAACATGTTGATGACGGTTCTTGAAACCTTTTTGCATGATCCTATCAATGACTGGCAAAAGCGAGGCGCACAGGCGACCAATGCGGATGAGGTTTCTTTGGTGTTACCAGCTGGGCAGGCTGCTCGCTCGGCCGAAGAAGCCCTTATGATCATCAAACACAAGATACGCGGTATCCATGGTCAGGACGCGATTCCATTGAGTGTCTCTGGAGAAGTGACCTCGCTAATCAAGGAAGCAACGGACCCCGAGAATCTGTCTCAGATGTATATAGGGTGGATTCCCTTCTGGTAGAGAAGTTTGCAATACACACCCACTTCAATCTAGAAATTGGTCTTGGTCACTGCGTAGTAGTTGCGCCAATCTCATAGTCGTCGGATTCACATCAGTTGCAAGATGTCGCTAGCCCCATTGCATTACAATAAAGAATGCTCCTCATCGTGCCACGGTGATTCGATTTTGTTAATTGGCTACCCTCTAGCCCACTGCATGGTCAATTGCAAGAGACACATCAGTGTATATCTCACTGGTATCGAAGGCATCTATTGTCAGTTTGGCGGCTTTCAGTAGGCAGCACAAGGGCTCCATATCAAAGCCCAGAAAGCAATTCCCACGCTATGAAGTTGGCCACAGAACCAGATGAAAAAATGTCTTGAACTTACGGACGACTTATAATGCCACTGCTCAAAGCACCGCCAACAACTGATCTTAGCATTGGGTCAATATCAGCAACGAACGCAGTGCGTTTATAGCGTCGTGTCAACCGACAATACCATCAGGACATGTGAGCACACTGGTCATAAATAAAGCTCGAAATTCGAAGTGTATCACCATTATAGCTTGTTGCTTGCGACGAACAGCAAACTTTTAAAGGCCCTGAGGGCTTCATTTTGGGAATCGCAGTGCCGAACCATACCCAGTGACGCGCCTATGGTGCGCCTGCACTGCAAGTTAGCACTGGCCTGTCGTTTCTCAATGGGCTGTGAGATGTCCATCACTCTACTGCGTGTACCTAACAGGGTTCAATCAGCGTATCTACCGATCGGCGAGTTGCTTATGTCGAGCAGACCAGGTTACGGGATGAAAAGTATGCTCCAATATTGTAGATGCTTTGAACTTTTATGCTAAGAGACTCATAGATAATTGACTTGCGAATTCAAAATCCGACTAGCGGTATCAAGTTTACTCTTTGGTTTTGCCACATTGGCCGACCCGACTGAAGTACCAGCTATGGGGCCCTTGCTTGTCGAACAGAGCCATGATGCTGCTGCCTTGGCCGCATCTCTTGTTTTGCTTGCCCTGGCAATAGACGAGGGATTCAGGTGACGGTGGTACATACTCAGGGCCACTCATGGTATCAATGAAAACTTCACCCGACGTCTGAGTGTAGCCGAACCAGAAAGGAATCTTCGGGATCCAATCACCTTTATGGGTGATGCGGTACATGCGTCTCTCCGGTGGCGCGGAAAGTGTTTCTGGTTTCTCGGAGCCGAAGAACAGCTTATCGACCCAGTTGGCAAATCTCTCATTACCAACAATAGGTGCGCCAAGCGTAATGACAAGGGGATCCTTCTTCTTCAGGCGTAGGTTGATGCCGAACAGCATCGCTGCGGCACCACCAAGTGAATGGCCACCCACGACGACCTGGTAGTCTGGGTGCGTGTCGAGCACAGCCTTGAGATCGTCTTTGATGATGTCGTGAGCGTCATTGTACGCATTCAAGAATCCGCCATGGACAGAGCACAAGTCGCACCGGGCCTCAGCAGGGTCGATGCCGTCGCACTTGGTAAGAGGTTTCAAAGGGACCTTCACCACCATGATGTCGGTGAGTTTGTCAGCGACAGTTCTGGTTCCGCGGGTCATGAGAATGATGCGCTTCTTGAGGTCATCTACCGCAAGGTAACCGGCCACGGCAAGGTTTTTGTCGGTTCTGGTCCATTCTTTGATCAGACGCGCTCCCGGGAATTCGGAGCAGCCAAGCGTGCAATTGAACGGACTGGCCTCCGATGAGGAGATGCCGTTAGCACCAACACAGTACGAAATGTCCACGAGCTTGGAGAGCTCGAACAGCAGATCGTAGTGTTCACGATCAATCGGCTGCACACGGTCGTCCGAAGAGCCCCACAGCGGGACAGCAGCCGCCAGCGAGACCAGAGTAGCCCAGAGCAAGAGGAGGTTCATCGTGAGTCCGTTGGGCGTCCATAGACGGCTACCAGCAGCCTTAAATATACACACTATGCCAGTGCATTGGAGATTAAGTAGCTCGGCTAGCATTCGTCGCGGGCTCCGCGGCTGCTCACCGGTTTGAATGCTCCCTGCAACGGGGATGCGGTGGAGCCGTCTATCCGCGTAGAGATCAGCCAAGATCGCCAGCGCGGCTCTCGCAACCACCGAGCCGACGACTGGCCGGCCGCGATGTTCCGTTAGCCAGTGGGTCGGCGTCGCCGGACTGATAGGGAGTTAGATTAAATGTCTTGGTTCTGCGACACACGCGCAGAGACCCTGTTCCACGCAGGGAAGTTCAAGAGCGACGGCCATCGTCTGCGACACCAAACTTGGGCCCTGAGCACACGGCCTGAAGTCTCGCAAGCAGGGCGCTTCGCACGAGCAAGAGGCGCTTGAAACGAACGGATGGCGATGGGCTAGAGGGAGGAACGAGCGGTCATTGTTTCATCAACGCCACGGGCTCAGCTGGACGCAAGCGCATGGCGATACTGCTCGTGATTGGAGCGTTTCATTTCTCTACCGTCTACGATCGAGCGTTGATCACCCCAGCTGGTGACGACGCCACGATGGCCCTGGCTCGGCTCGATTAGATGAAGTGGGCAGGAAGAAGCGTCGTGCAGCGCGGCCACGTATATGCGCACAGCCGCGCGGCGCCGCGCAGCTTATGCGGCTTATGCGGCTGCGGCTGAGCCGCATCAGCTGCACGGCGGCAACCGTGACGGCAAAAAAAATTCCCACGACATCGACATCAGAATGGCGACGAAGCGGCGGTCCTCGCGGATAGCGGCGGCACAGGAGCCAGTCGCCAGTGCCAACGACGCAGCCACGGTGCAGCCGTCCGAGGAAACGCTGGCAGCACCTGAAACCTCGGCCGAGCCGACGAACGCAGACAAACCGCTCGGGCGACGTGTCAGCGGGAAGCCCTGGAAGATCCAGAAGCAGCCGCTACGGAAAACCGCGATCGGTGTCAGCAAGAAGTCGTGGGACAAGAAGGTGGCCGAGCGATTGGCACTCAAGGCAGTCAAGGACAAGCAGGCAGAACTGAAGGCAGAGAAAGAGGCAGAACGGCAACGGAAGATCCAAATCACCAAGGAGAGGCGGGCCGCCAAAGAAGAAAAGGAAAGGTATGAGATGATGGCTCAAAAAATGCATGCAAAACGGGTGGAGCGGCGCAAGAAGAAGGAAAAGCGAAACAAACTCCTGAAGGAACGCTAATGTACACTATAATACAAAATACCGGTCACAGCACCCTGCCGTCGTGGCTGATTCGTACCTCGTTCATCTCCTGCCACTTGCCAATCCGATAGATCATCATGTGGTCGTCGTAGTACACAACGAGACGGTCCCTGTGCTGGAATGTCATCTGCCGGATGCCAGTTTCGCGAAACAGATCGATCTCCACCGTCCGATACGGCAACGATCCTGCGGCAAATGCATCTCGTAAAAACGGCTGCCAGAAGCTGAAAAGGCACAACCGGTCTCGAAAGCTGACCAGAAACCGGCTGGTGTCGCGCGAAATGCAGTAGTTGACGTCCCGAATCGACGACGTGTTGAGCTTGAGGAGCGTGCATGCCTTCCAATCGTCGTTCTCGTCATCGCTCTCGCCCGAATCTGCGTCAGGCTGTGCCGCCGCTGTCCGTTCGGCTGGCGGCATGTCGAGGCTGCCATTAGTATCTGCAATGTCCGGATTGAACGCCTCGAGTGGACGGAAACCCTGAAGTCCCTCTTCGTCTCTGAGAAGCATCAAGTCCAAGCCCCCTGTCTCCACGGACTCAAAGCCGAGGTACACGTTTTCTGCAGCCAGAGCTATGGCTTTACCCGCGGGGACGTATGAGCTGATGTTGTTTGTGGCAAGATAGAGAAAGTAGTCCCACAATGGGTTCTCGCCATCCGTGGGGGCGGTCGGCGCGGTCAGCAGAGCTGGTGAAGCCTTGCCGAACACGATTGTCTCATGGATGCCACCGAGGGCAAGAACCTTGTCGTCGTACTGAAGCTGCATGTCAAGATCCAGGCGATAGTGTGGCGTGTCGGCCTCCGCCTTTGTGATCAGGTTTGTGAGGCAGAAGCCGCCCAGCCGCGAGAAGCGCAAAAAGAGCATCTTGCCGCCAGCAGATATCGCAAAGTATGTCACGGTGGAGGGATACTGCTTCTGGAAGACTATGCGAGGTTGCGTGTTGAGGACGGCCGCTTCGCGCACATCGTGGCTCAAGGCATCCTCGGCGATGGCGAGGACCTCGACGTAGCCGATGCGGTAGACGAGCCCCAGGTACTTGTTGTCGGAGCTGAGGGTGCAGAAATCGATTTGTCGGTCGGTGCGCCTTGGCACGACGCGCTCCAGGTATGGGATGAGCGCCCGAATGTTGTATATGTATATCATCTGGCAGGGATCTTCTTTGACCGAGTCGTCGAGCTGGCACACAATGTAGCGGGAGCCGTCGGGCGAGAGACCGTAGCATTGGTACCGCCTGTTGCGGGTGGTCATGAGAGAGTGGTCAATTCGACACAGCGGATAGAAGTCCAGGCCCACGACCTTGAGCCGCAGCAGGCGCAGGTAGAACTGGTATATCGCGTCCTCTTCCTCTGCCAGCAGGATGTTCTTGAAGCGGTCTGCTGCTACGGGCACGGCGTCGTCGGCCCGCTTGCGTTTGCGGCCGGCGACAGGCTCCAGCTCGGGCACGGAAGGCTTGTTGTTGGTAGCAGCGTAGCGCACGTCCTGCGACGCGTGCGGGCCGGCCATCTGGGGCAGGCTTGCCCACTTGTAGGCGTCCTCGCGCTCCCAGTCGTCGAGGAGTACGAAGTCAATGTGCCACTTGAGGATGTACTTCCAGCGGGCCATGGCGCGCCACTGGCGGCACACCTGGCCGGCGTACAGGAACGACCTGGGCTCCAGGTGGAGGAATATGTTTCGGATCACCTCATTGGGCAGGTCGTTGATGGACGGCATCCTGGCACTGGTGGTTTCCCGGTCGCCGGTTGCTCGTGACTTTGGGAGGAGTTGCTGCTTAGCTAAGGTCAGGCGGTGCCGCTTAGTCAGACGGCTTGCTTAGCTCAGCACCCGCCCACAGATGCCATAAGCCCCGCAGCAACCCCACGTCCCTGACGTAAATCGGCAGCCATTGTTGAGGAGGCCCCTGGCCATTGTTTCGTATTGTCAGGCGTTGAGACAAGCGATTTACGACCGCCATCGCAAGCTATTTAAGCCAGGCACGCTGGACGTCCGCTAGACCTGCGCTAGACACCAAATGGACCCAGCGCCATGACGGCATTCACCGCAAAACCAGACTTCGCGTACGCCCACCTCCAGCTCTCGGAGCCGGCTGCCGCCTGGGACACCATCACCTGGCGATCCGAGATCAACAACGCGGTCCGGCAGTACCTCGGCATCGCCGGCGAGGCTGCCCATATCGACATACTCCACATTCTGCGCAACCAGTGCTGGATACGCATCCGGGCCGGCGACGCCGTCGCCATGCGCGCCGCCCTCGCGTCGTACACGTCGCGCGGCACCGGCACAGAGCTGGCACTGTGTGTCGTCAAGATGTCCGAGAACCTCATGGGCGTCGTTGGAGGACCCCGGTTCACGCGTCCGGATGCGTCGCTCTGATACCGTTTCACACGCCCATGTCACTACGTCATGATCCTTACGAGTAATGAATTCTCATCCCTGTGTTTTGCTGCGGGCGCTGCCGTTCCGCTCCCGGCTGTGTTCGTCGCGGCTCCTGTCGCTGTATCTGTGGTGGCGCCTCCGACTGTCGCTGTCCCGTTCCCGGCTGCGACTCCGGTCGCGGTGGCGTGTCGTCCGGGCGTGGCTCTCCCTACCACTGCTCCGGCTCCGCTCGCGGCGCCTCCGGCCGCGGCTGTAGCCATCGCCGTCACGGCTTCGGCTCCGGTCCCGGCTCCGGTCCCGGCTCCGGTCGCGGCGGCGGTCGCGATGTGAGCTCCGGCCGCTGTCCCGGCGTCGGTCTCGTCCTGTGCTCCGGCTGCGGTCGCGCCGTCGCTCTCGGCCCCGGCTGGCGCGGTGTTCAGGGGGGATGCCAAGCTCACGCTGCCGCTGGAGGACTGCCGCCATTGGGTCGTCGCGGAGTTTTGCGCCGATGTCGCGCGACGAGCCGGCATCAGGGTCGACGGTGCGGGATCTGAACTTTGAGTCGTCGACGGCCTGCGCCAGGTCGCCCTTGGCGCTGGACGGTCCGTTTTCGCTGTGGCCATGGAAGAGTTTTTCGGTGAGGCGCCTCTTGCCGAGCAGATAGGCCTCGGCCTCCTCCTTGTTGGGCAACCGGCCGCTCTGGGGCGTGGCGTACATCCAGTCGAGGCGCTCGTCCTTGGCGGAGGCGGTGCCGGCGTGGAGGGCGCGGAGCTCGCGGTCCTCCCGCTCGCGCTGGATCTCCTTCTGGCGGTCCTGGATGCGCTTGCGCTCCTCGAGCGCCTCCTTCTCGCGGAGCCACACCTGCTCCCGGTTGCGTGTCCGGCCCGGGTGCCACGACTTCTTGAGGTTGAGGTTGGTTGGCATCGCGTGGCAAATCCGAGTGGCCGACCCCGGATGATCGCCACTGCCTTATGCGGGTCAGGGGTGCGGGTTAGGGTGTCGCCCGCATTGGGAACGGAACACCAACGTCGCCTTCCGTCTGACACGAGACAGACAGTCCGCTCGCTTGAAACAGCTGCCAATTCGCTCAGGAGCCCTCGCAAGCACGACGGACCACTAGGATGCGGCTGGTGTGGGCACTTGTGCTGGCCCTCGTGGCACCAGCGACGGCGTTTGACCCACACATCACCACAACGACGTTTGCCCGCGCCGAGCGTGGCGAGATATCGGTCGTGTACTTTGACGACTCCCCGGTACGTCCAGCGCCTCGTCCCGGACCCTGTCCGCGCCTCTAACACAGGTGGTCGTCTGGCTCAACCACGACAACGGCAAGCTGCACAGGTCCGACGACGATGGCAAGACCTGGTCCGAGGACAGGAACATCCGTGGCGCCCAGCTCATCGTGCACCCCTTCGACAAGCAGCGTGCCTTCGTCATGGGCACGGACCGCAAGCATTGGGTCACCACAGACCGCGGTGCAACCTGGAAGGAGTTCGAGACCAACTTCCCTGTCTCCTACGAGGTCGGCCAACCGCTCAGTTTCAACGCCAAAAACCCAGACTACGTGCTGTACGCAGGCCGCAACTGCGAGAACGGCTCCAAGGATCCCCGTGACTGCGTAACTGTGTACACCTCGACGATGAACACCTTCAAGGCATCAAAGGTGCTGCTGGAAGCTTCCTACTGCCAGTTCCTCCAATCCAATGAGTTTTTCACAAAGGCCAAGCAGGAGTCCGTCATATGCACCGTCAAGAAAGACTCGACCACTGCGCTTCGCGTCTCCGACGACTGGTTCAAGTCGTCCGAGGAAGTCGTCTGCGACGGAAAACCAGTCGAGGGTATTGCTGGCTTTGGCATTCCCGCGGCCCACATCGCTGTGGTCGCAGCACCGGCAGAGGCCCGCTCGGGACGCGAGCTACGGCTGGTGGTGAGCCAGGATGGCCGCCACTGGGACGAAGGCGAAATCCGCGGAGCCAACACCCCGCTGCGCGAGAAGTCCTACACCGTCCTCGAGTCGGGTGCGTCTTCGCTTCATGTGGATGTCCTGCAACGCGACTCGTCACTCGACAACCCCATTGGACAGCTGTACACATCGAACTCGAACGGCACCTACCTAGCCCTGTCCCTGGACAACACGAACCGCAACTCGCGTGGCCTCGTGGACGTAGAGCGTGTGCAGAACATCCCAGGCGTCATTCTTGCAAACGTTGTGGGAAATGCAGACTCTGTGCGAAAGAACCCCAGGACCCATAAGGATGTGCGCACCAAGATCTCGTACGACAATGGCCGCACATGGGAGTTCTTACCTGTGAAAGGTGAGAACGAGAATTGCGACGGCGATGACCGTTGCGGTCTAAACTTGCACAGCGTCACAGATCATCGCAACGTCGGCAAGATATTCTCATCGCCGGCTCCTGGCATGCTTGCCGGAGTTGGCAATGTTGGCACCGCTCTGAAGGATTACGCAGATGGGAACCTGTTTGTGAGCAACAACTCCGGTATCTCGTGGCGGCGTGCGCGGGAGGGCCCCCATTTGTATGAGTTCGGAGACCAGGGTAATGTTATAGTCGCGGTCGAGGATCGCGGTAAGCTCGTCGACACTGTTTATTATAGCACGCAAGGCGGACAGGACTGGACGGAAGTCAAGCTAGAGAAGAAGATTAAGCCACGCGTTCTGACAACCACACCAGACTCGACAACGCTCAGGTATGTCATGGCAGGATTGGATGAGGACGACAAAATCACCTTTGTCTCGCTCGACCTGACTGGCGTGTTCAGCCGTAAATGCGAAAAGTCCAAAGATGCCCTGAAAAGTGACTTTCAGATCTGGTATCTTCGCTGGAACAAGAAACAAGACAGCCCGTTGTGTCAATTGGGCCGTCTTCAATATCTTTATCGCAAAAAGCCAGGCCGCGATTGCTACATTGGGAACGAATACGACGAAGAAGAGATACACAGCGACAATTGCTTCTGCAGCGAAGCGGACTTTGAATGTGACGCCAACTTTGTGCGGTCCCCAGACGGGCGGCGGTGCATCCCTGCTAAGGGATACACATTCCCTGGTTTTGAGGACGCATGTGGAAAAGATGGTAACGATGACAAGTCGTTCAAGACATCATCAGGGTGGAGGCTTCTTCCTGGGAACACATGCAAGAGCGGTAGCGACGCTGTCATGCTTGACGGCGAGAAATCGATGACGTGTGCTGAGGCAAGGCGTGATCAAAGCGGTGAAACGCAGGACGGAGACAGTAGGCCAGCAGACGGAAAGGTGCAAACGAGAATTCGAACGTTTGAAGGTCGGATTGAAGACTACTATTATCTGCCGCGGAGTAAGGATAGTGGCGACCACGGCGACAATCCTGACGAAACTATCATTATGCGCACTAATGATGGCCACATCTACGTGACTCATGATCAAGGCGGTGAATGGACCCGCGTAGAGGGAGATACAGAGGTCATCAGTATTTACCCGAACCGGGAGTTTCCGGACCATGTGTACCTAGTCACTGGCAAGGAGGAGATGCTGGTATCGAGAGATCGCGCCAGGACATGGCAGCGAAAGAAGTTGCCGTCCCCGCCTAACCGGGAGAAGCACGTGATGCTTACGTTTCACCCCACTGACCAGGACCGTATGATCTTCACAGGTGAGAAGGGCTGTAAGGGCGCATTTTCGCCAGACTGCCGAGCCGCCAATTGGGTTACAAAGGATGGCGGGTCAACGTGGCAACCTATGCTCGATAACGTCCGCAAATGCTTTTTCATGGGGGGTCGTTTGCGCGACAAGAGCGGCGAGAACTTGGTTCTCTGTGAGCAAGAGCATGGTCGGCGCACTGAGCTCTTGTCCAGCACAGATTATTTTGATCGCGATCGCACTCTACTTTTCGATAATATCCTGGGCTACGCTGTGGCAGAAGAGTTCATAGTAGTGGCAGAGGAAAAGGAGGACGAAGACTCGCTGGTCGCTCAAGTCTCTATTGACGGACGTAACTTTGCACGAGCGCGGTTTCCTACCAACTTCCAAGTCGCCAAGCAGCAGGCTTACACTATTCTCAAGAGCATCACTCATGCCGTGTTTATGCACGTGACGGTCAACAACCGAAGGGGAACGGAGTATGGGTCCATTCTTAAATCAAACTCAAACGGAACAAGCTACGTCCTTTCAGAGTCAGCTGTCAACCGCGACACAGATGGCTATGTGGATTTCGAGAAGATGTTTGGGCTAGAGGGTGTTGCTGTAATCAACACGGTTGCAAACGTCCACGAAATTGAGAATGGTGGCACTGGTCGCAAGAAACTGAAATCAAAAATAACACACAACGATGGCGGCGCCTGGGACTACATTACTCCGCCGGAGAAGGACATCGATGGGAAGAGGTTCGAATGCTCCGGTAAGGGATTGGAGCAATGCTCACTGAACTTGCACGGATACACTGAACGAAAGGATTACCGTGATACTTTCTCATCGCAATCAGCGATCGGACTGATGATTGCAGTCGGCAATGTAGGTGAGAGCCTGACTCCTATCGGCGAAGGAAATACTTACCTTACTCGCGACGGCGGTGCTACCTGGAAGGAGGTCAAGAAGGGTGCCTACATGTGGGAGTTTGGTGACCAGGGTAGCATTGTGGTTCTGGTGAACGGAGAGGACGACACGGACACCATAAGCTATACTCTTGACGAAGGCGAGACCTGGATCGACTACAAATTTTCCGATGATCTCGTCAAGGTACACGACATTGTGACCGTACCCAGTGATAGTTCACGGAAATTCCTTCTTGTTGGTCGGGAGCCGTACGCGAAAGGTGGTCGTTCAATGACTGTTCAGCTGGATTTCAGTGGTTTGACCGACAAGAAATGTGTTCTCGATTTGGATCACCCAGATAAGGATGATTTTGATTTGTGGTCACCGAGCCCACCTGGGTCTGACGCCAAATGTCTCTTTGGGCGTGAGACACAATATTATCGCAAGCGCACAGACCGCAACTGTTACGTCGGCCGTCAGCTAATGCTGTTGCAAAAGGAAGTCAAGAACTGCACCTGCACCAGACAGGACTATGAGTGTGATTACAATTTCCAACGCGACAATGACGGAACTTGTAAACTTGTGCCGGGTGAAAAGCCTCTTGACGAGAAGCGCTACTGCAGTATTCCGGGTGCCATCCAATGGTATGAGCCGACAGGCTATCGAAAAGTTCCCATCAGCACGTGCAGCGGTGGTTTGGAGCTCGATAAGGGTGAATCTCATCCATGCCCAGGCAAGGAGAAGGAGTATGCAGACAAGAAGAAGGGCCTACATGGATTTTGGCTCTTCTTTGTCATCGTTCTGCCTATTGGCATGACAATCTGTCTCGCTTTCATCCTGTATGACTTCTACGGGAAGCGATATGGCCAGATTCGTCTTGGCGAGGAAGATGATGAAGACCAGAATGTGGTGGTCCGAGGGTTCGTGGTCGGCGTGTCCGCGATTGTAGCTACAGCTGCAGTGTTACCAGGCTTTATTGGCTCACTTTGGCAGTACGTTCGGAGCCGCTTTTTCGGCCGAACGTATCGCTACACCTCCAGACGTTCGTTTGGCCGGGCACGGGACTACACGGCTGTGGACACGGACGGCGAACTTCTTGGAGGCGAGGACGACGACTACGACGACGACATCGAGGCCCTGGATACGGATAACCTGGCGCGGGACTCGGATGACGAGTAAAAATAGATCGAACATGATTTTCTGGTGTTTTGTTACCTTATTTTTCGGTCCGCTGCTTTTTCTTAGCTGGTGCGTCCGGGTGCTCCTCATCCTGGCCGTCCTCGCCAGCGCCCTCGCCGTCTGACGACTCCAGATCATACTCGTCGGTCATATCTGCTTCCTCCTCACGTGAGGAATCGACAAACAGCTTCAAGGCGTGCGGGAACATCTCGAGAGCAATGGCCTGCGCGATCTGCTCACCACCCTTGAAGTCTCCAGGGCCCTCTCCTACAAAGTTGAAGAACTTGAAGAAGGAGTCGTTCCTCCCTGGAACGGGCTTGGTGAGGTCCTTCTTCTTCTTCCATGTGATGGGGGCTGGTTCTGACACATACTTGTCCAGCCCTGAGGCGGTGTCCTCCTGTTTGAAGGTGAACTTTTTCGAGATCTTGTTGGTTTCCAGGAAGTCATTGTCGCTGAACTCGAAGTAGATTGTGAACGTCCTGGGCTCCTCAGTGTCCCATTCGACGTGCAAGTCAGTTAGTGCGCCGAGCAGTTCAGTGTCCTCATACGTAACGAACTCGTCCAGTGCGTCCGACGTTTGGAACACCCGGGGCCAGAACATGGGGATCTGTTTGACCAGTTCGCGACGCTTTTCGTACACTGGTTTCATGAGCTTGTGCTCGTGGCGAAGCAGTTCGAGCTCGGCAGCGGATTGCTCCTCGCTGACCGCAGCCAGCTGCTCAAAGAGGTCCTTTGGAACGCCTTCAATCTCGCCCACGCCGTCTATCTCGCTCATCGTTTTGTCCTTGTGGTGGTGAAATTTCGGAAAGCGGCCACTGCAGAAATGCTGCGATAAGCCGTTTCCATGCGATAGGGGGCACGATAAGATTTACCTTTTTGGGACGACAAACCAAAGGGGAACATGACGGAGACGCCACCCAGTATCGTAAACAAAGTCTTTTAATGTACACTATCGGCCTGCTCGCTTCCGGCGCGAAACGTCCGGCAGCTTGAGAGGGGCCTTGAGCGACGCCACCTTGGATGACGCCGCCGCGGCGCGAGGGATGCCAAACATCTCTGCCTCCTTCAAAGTCGCGTTTTTAACATTGCAACCGAGCGCCCGGAAGAGCTCTGTCACCTTGGAAGGCTTTAGTGAAAGCTCCTGTGCCAACGGCTGGACCTCAACGGTGTAGCCGTCATATCGCAGCATCAGTGCTAGAATATAGCAGAGCAGCCTGTTCTCATGCTTCGGATCCACCACGAACGAGCGGTCCCGCGACTTGCCAAACTCTCGTGCCTTCGTGGCGGTGAACCGGCTGATCAGGCCGTCGACAAGGGCTTCTGGAGGATTGCCTATTCTGGCGGTGAGGGCTGCTTTGTTCGAGAGCCGGCGGTTCTCGTAGAAGCCGAGAAGCAGAGCGATGTACCAGAGGAGTTTCATGCGATCTGCTTGGTTTTCGCTGCTGGTTTGCCCTATACGCTTGCTCACCCACACAGAAGACTTGTACGGAAGCAGCTGTGCGCGCTTTGCGGGATCGCTCTCTGCCACGATGTTTGTGACTCGGATGAAACCCCACTCGCGCTTGGGGATCATGCCTGAAAGAGGATAGACGTCATCCAGATTTGTGGTCTCGGTGTTATGCGGGGGAATTGGCCGGTCAGCGACCTCTGCCCTCGCAACCTCTTCCTTAGAAGGCAGGGCCTCGGTCGAAACCTGCATTGCATCCACAATGGCACCCTCCATATCTTCGAGTTGACCAGCATCGATCTTATTGCGCTCCATGTCCGTGATAGCCTTCTTGGCCTTCTTGGTACCGAACTCCTCGCCCAGGGCCGCCCGTTGCAGTGACCGCTGCACATTGGCCTGGCGTACTGCCGGCAGAGATTTGTCCTCTTCAGTCTTCTTCTTGGAGACAGCGCCCACTGCCATAAGCGGGGCCTCATAGAGCTCTATACTTTTTGTAGCGGGATCGTATATTGCCACAGCATAGTTGGAGTTGCCACTTGCCTCGCCGTGGTAGACCACTCGGTCTGATTCCCCCGTCAAGCGATGGCGCTTGGAGCGGCGGGTCACCTCAAACCGTGCCGTAGAAGGGACGTCCAGCCCTCCGAACGACCCAACAACGACATCGCCGCGTCCTTGTTCGACGCTCAGCTCTACTGGCTTCCTCTTCTCGGGCATCGACGTTGTGATTTTTTTGGAGTAGCTCACGTGATTTTGAAATTTCATGCGGCTCAGGGTTCACGTGACTGTGGCCGTTATCATGCGGCTCAAAATTTTTCGATGCGGCTCAGGACTCCGGTGCTAGATGAACAGGATCTCGTTACCAGACACCACGGTGTGATAAGATGGCGTCATGAACTATTATACGGTGCTACGGTTGGACACACCCGCATCAGTGGCCACTGACGTCTCGTCATCCGAGATCAAGGCTGCGTACCGCCAGGCGCTCCTGGCCAGCCATCCGGACAAGCAAAAGGGAAGAGGCGGGGAGGCTGTGGACGCGGTCGTTCAAGCCTACAAGGTGCTGAGCGTCGATGAGTCTCGGAGAGCATACCTCGCCACCCTCTTGCAGCGCGAGTCCGGCAAGTCGACGGGTGAAGTCGTAGATCTCAATGATATGGAGGAGACAGATAATGGTGACTCCCTTGAATGGCACCTCAGCTGTCGCTGCGGCGCAGATCGAGGCTATCTGTTGACAGAGTCACATCTCGAGAGCAACGGCGACAACGACGAAATTGCAGTTCAGTGCATCAACTGCTCTGTGTGGATCACAGTAGTGTACAGTATCCAGGACGAAGTTAGCTAAACACGAGCTACGATTGCATGATAATGAATGGCGATAGAAGCTGAAGATAAACTTTTCGTTTCGCACGTAAATAAATACTTGAACTGTTTTCAGCTCTGGTTTCGTTCAAAATCCATGACAGCCTGAAGTGCTCGACCAACTGCGTCGATGTCAGTCAGTAGGCCCACATGACCTTGGTCAGTGGTGACTGTCGCAGCACATTTGAAGCCTCTCCTCTCTGGCATGAGCCATTTGTGGTACACCACGCCGTCGCCTGCTCCAAACTGGAGATCGGAGTAGTCCCCTTCCCGTATGCCCTGGCGGCCTTGCACTTTGGCACCTTTGAGAGTAGGAATGGAGTACGAGTAGTACTTCACGAGGGGCGGGTATTGAGCAGACTTTGACTCATCATACTCCAATTCAAGCAGAAATTTCTTAGTTTCCGCCAGCGTTCGCGTCAGGTATTCCTCTGCTTTGTCGTAGGAGAGGTTGTATCCTTCTGGGAGTGTGAACGTCGCGCTTTTATCGCTGAGCTTGAAAAAGGAAGGTATAGGAGAGCTTGACCGAGAATGCTTTCCTGACCCTGGGCTAGCCCGATCACTCACCGCCGATAGAGTCGAGCGATGGGATCTATCGCCGCCAGATAGTGGGAAAGTTGCTGCGCGTGGCTGCGGGTGCTGCAACTCTGGGTCTGTGGGAGGTTGCGACCCTCCTGAGTTCACGGGCTCTGTTGCCAGGGTGGACGATGAATTGTTATTAGAAGTCTCCGTGTTAACTGGCGACGCTTCAGACTCCCCCTCCTGACTGGAGGTCTGCGACAGTGTAGCACTCATACTGGGGCCATCTCCAATGTGGACACCCTGGACTTTCTGCCGCAGCACCTCTGCCGGACTTTCGCCAACAATAGTGGATGCCTGGCGACCCTCACCAGAGGTGCCCATGGTGTTCGCCGTGGTTGTAGAAGCCAACTTATCTGAATGCTTGCCGGTCTGCCTGATGCAGGGACTGAATCCATACTCCTTCCAGGTCTCGATATCAAAGAAGTCCAAGTCATAACGTTCACCTGTCTCGCGGTCCACGAAGCAGCGCCCATCAAGGGGCAAGAACACGTAGCTCGATCGCATCAGGAAATTGACCTGTGCGGTGAGCACTTTGGAACTGAGCAGGACCGCGTCGCCATATCTCAGCGGACCAAGAATGTTTGGACACGCTGCGGGGACGCCAGCATAGATGAGCGCCCGAAACAATGACGGATCCTGCTGCATAGCGTGGTGTGCTATCAGACCGCCCATGCTGTGGGCAATGACGATTGGGGCGTGCCTCCGCCCCTGCACTGAGTATCGTTCGTCCGTAGGACCGTTGGCGTCGCGGATTTGCCGTAGAAACTCGACTAGCCTTCGACTGTTCAGAGCAGAGCTGAGCCGCCAGTCGTAAGAAAACTCGTAGAGTCTGCACTGCTCACGTGCTCGGAGGCGTCTGATGAGCTTTCTCGATATGTCTACAGGCCCAATGTGGCTGAGCATGCCGTCTGGATAGATCTGCTCCTCCATGGCTTCTTCATCGGCCGGCTCTGGGCCTACCGTCAGGTCAATCTTACGCAGTTGAAGACCCACCTTGATGGGGATCCACACACGGCGCCCGGTGGGGCGGTCACGGAGGATGGAACCGCGAAATCCTCCCATGATGACTACGTCGCCGCAGACGTCCTGAAACGGGTCGGCTTCATTAGTCTTCGGCAACGACGGCATCAGAGAACGGATCACCGCGCGGGCGTGGCCCTGGTCCTGTTCCCGGATGTCAGCGAAAAGCTCATTCTCTTCTTGCGACGCAATTGACATTTGGCGTTCCAGCTTCGCCATGGGGTCAAGCTCATTTGTAATAATGCGACGCAGAGCGGTGTCCTCTTCGTCCTCGCGTTCCGAAGAGCCGCCGACCTGGATCCCGCGGGGCGTCATCTGGTTGACGCCCTCCAAGAGCTTTTCCTTCCACCGCAACAGCGCCTTGTGCTTGGCGTGCTGTTGCCTTTTGAGGAACTCCAGCTCCTTGTCGAGCCAACGCCTGTGAGCCGAGATGTTGGGCAAGTAGTTGGCGAGCGGGTTGCTGAATGGCAGCTGAAAGTGGAAGGTGTGGCCAAGGTCGGATCTCGCGTCGTGGCCGTCAGACGCTGCCACCTGCGTGGCCCGCTCGCCGGTGATGATCTCAGCAGCGTCGGTGCGACTCATTCTATCGCAGGATTTGGTGCAATAGTCTCCGGGCGCAGCGCCGGGGCTGTCACGGCCGTCGTCGTCCTCCGAGGCCTCGCTCTCGTAGTCATCGAGCGGCGAATCAGGCCGCGAGTGGCGTCGGTTGCGCGGTGGGTCGTGGCCCGGCGTGTGAAACGGAGAGTGGTCGCGAAGAAAGGCGAGTGTACGGCTGGGAGACATTGATCGGGCGCTCTTTCGCGAGGCTCGGCGGTCGCGGCCGGCACCATCGCTCTGCGCCGGCGGAAACACGCTTCGCAGCGAGCGGAACCTTGTCATGGTCGATAAGGCAGCAGGCTCAGGCTCGCTTGGACGCTGATCGGACGCTCAGCACTCGGCTCGGCACCGACGGCTCTTGTCGCTGTTGCTCGGCATCCGAGGATCCGTCCTCGTGTTTCGTGATGGACGGTGGCTGCAGCGTCCGGCATATCGGCGGACGATCCGAGTGGCCCAGCGACCATCCGGCCGGGACGGTTGAGACAATGAAACATTAATCGCGCAAAATCCGGCCCGTCTGGCAGGGCGAGGCGACGCAGGGACGGAGGAGCTCGGCCCGGGCGATAAGACGATGCAATTAATTGGATATTGTACACAAGAAAAAAAAAACAGCGCTTTCGTGACGTTCGTAACGGTGGAGTCGCAGCGGCAGGCTGCTCAGTCGCTGTCGGCGCGGGACTGCTTGCGCCGCTTCTTGCCCTCGTGGTCGTCGTTGTCCTGCGCGACCGGGTCGGGGTACTTCTCGACCACCTCCTGGAGAAAGTCAAAGTGCTCGCGGCTCATGACGGCCTGCTTGAGATGGGCCGGCGACACCCGCTTCGAGTTGCGCATGCGCGCCTGGTTGCACGACTCCTCCACGAGCGAGATCATAAACATCTCGAGCGCCTTGGCCACGACGATGGGCGTGGCCTGCGCGACCTTGCCGATCTCGTCGTCGCTCTGCATAAGTTTCTTGATGCGGGCCACCGGGAACCGCGTCTTGAGCTCCTTCTTGCCGATGGGCGTCGTGGTGAGCCCGGCGGCCGCGTCCGGGCCGGGGCCCGGGCCGGCCGTGCCGGCCGTGCCGTTGTGGCGCTCAGCCGCACCGCCGGTGGGGCTCGTGGGGCTGGCGCTCATCGCCTCTGACATGTGAGCCGCACGTCCTGCACGGCTTATGTGCGCGAGTGGGGGGCGAAAAATCACGTGACCGCCCGCTAGTGCCGGAAAATCGCCAATCGCGGCCGCCATTTGCCCCGGGAGGCTGCGAGCTTTTATGCTCTTCGTCCCAATGGCGCGGCGGGCGGGGTTACCCGGGGCGCGGGCGCGAAAAAAGGAGTTGCGGCGCCGGGTAACCGCCGCGGCCGGCAATGTGATTCGCCACAGGGCGGTGTGTGCTACGGGCGCTGAGTGTGGTGGTACCTACGGGTGCTGTCGTTGCAGCCGACGTTGTAGCTGGCAGTTTTTTATCTGTCGTGTTGTCACCTTTTTGTTTGTCACAATTTTGTCTGTAGTTGTCGTGCTGTCGTGAGTTCTACCGTTGTCGTCTGCCTGGACGCGTCTCCTGTGGCTCGCGTTCACTGTATTTTGGCTGTCCTTGCCGCCGACGTGTTTTGTGTGTGGTTCGCGCTCACGTCTTTGTCTGTGTACTCGCGTTCACTGTCTTACTACCGCTGACTCGCGTTCAAGGTCTGTCTTGCCTCCGACGTCCTTGTCTGTGGCTTGCGTTCACTGTATATTGTCTGATGCCGGCGGCCACGGCCCTCTGTGATTCGCGTTCACTGTATATTGTCTGTGCTGGCGGCCACGGCCCTCTGTGATTCGCGTTCACGGTGCACTGATTCGCGTTCACGGTGCACTGTGTCGGCAACACTTCTCTGTAGTTGGCCTTCGACATGTCTTTTATGGAGGGACTGGCTCTGTTGGCCGTGGTTGTGGCCACTGCCTCTGTCTGTTCGCGCTCATCGTCTTCTGTCCTCGTGTCCTGTGGCCCCCGTGACCGCGCTATCGTATTCTATCTACAATATCTCGCGTCCTGTGCCTCTATGGCCGCGCTCATTGTCTCTATTTACAGTTCCGGCCTGGTCCGTGGCGCGCTCACGTCTTCTCTCTACAGTACCCGTTCAGCAGCGTGGTTGGTGCCACCCTGCTTCCGAAACAGCAGCGTGGTGCCGCCTACTCGTACTTCCTGAACAGCAGCGTGGCGTTGGTGCCGCCAAACCCAAAGCTGTTGCTGATGGCGACCCTCACGTCGCGCTCCTGCGCCGCGAGCGGCACGTAGTTGCAGCTGAACTCGTCGCTCTCGAACCCGTGCAGGTTGGCGGTTGGCGGCAGCACATTGTGCTTGACCGCCAGCACCGTGAACAGCGCCTCCACCGACCCTGCGCCGCCCAGCAGATGTCCAATGGCGCCCTTGGACGACGACACGTTGATGTCGCCAAAGCTCGCCTTGCGCGGGCCCAACGTGTCGTCCTTGTCGGCGCCCGTCACCCCGTCGTCACCGGCCAGCAGCCGCTTGATCGCCCGGTTCTCGGCCACGTCCCCGAGCAGGGTGCTCGTGGCGTGGGCGTTGACGTAGTCTACCTCGGCCGGCGCCACCTTCGCGGTCCGGAGCGCCATGCGCATGCTTTTGTACGCGCCGCTGCCGTCCTCGGGCGGCGCCGTGATGTGGTGCGCGTCGCCGCTGAGCCCGTAGCCGCACACCTCGGCGTAGATGCGGTCCCTGGGCACGCCGCGGGCCAGCGCGTGCTCGAGCTCCTCGAGGACGAGCACGGCTGCGCCCTCGCCAATCACAAAGCCGTTCCGGTCTTTGTCGAACGGCCGCGACGCCTGCTCGGGCGCGTCGTTGTAGGCGGTGCTGAGCGACTTGGCGCGAGCGAACCCGGCGACCGCCAGCGGGTGCACGGCGGCCTCGGCCGAGCCGGCCAGCATGACCTTGGCCGCTCCGGCGCGGATGAAGTTGGCGGCGTCGCCAATGGCGTGGGCGCCGGTGGTGCAGGCGGTGGCGACGGCGTGGTTGGGGCCCTGCAGCTTGTGGGCCATGCTGATGTGGCCGGCGGCCATGTTGATGAGGAGCCGGGGGATGAAGAGCGGCGAGACCTTCTTGTAGCCGGTGGCGGCAAAGCTGGCCGAGTTGGTGTAGGCGTCGTCGAGCGAGCCGATGCCCGAGCCGACGCACACGCCGGTGTTGTCGCGGTCGGCGTCGGAGCCCTCGGACGGGTGCCAGCCGGCGTCGTCGAGGGCCTCTGCTGCTGCTGCGAGGCCGTACTGGGCAAACAGCGGGATCCGGCGCTCGTTGGCGGGGGGCTGGAAGCCCTGGACGCGGCCGGCGACGCGGGACGGGAGGCCCTTGTAGGCGTCGTCAGCGAGCGCGACGACGCCGGTCTTGCCTGCGACGAGGCTGGTCCAGGCGTTGCGGACGCCTACGCCGAGCGGCGACACGATGCCGAGGCCCGTCACCACCACCCGTGTCATGGCAGTTTGTGCGTGATCTGGGAGGAGGTCGCGTCTGGGTGCCGAAACAGGTGCGTGCACGCGGGGCCGTGGCAGGGTGTCTGCGGCTGGCCGGCCGTTCGGCTCCGGGTGCCGTTCCTTGTGGCGGCCGGCGGCTTTAGCTGAGTCGGCCGGGACCCGGGGATGCTGCTGCGCACTGTTTTGATGGCGAGGGTTGCCCACCCCCGCCGCCGGCCCGCGGG
>JANJPH010000110.1:0-30235 GCA_030407195.1 [Candida] tunisiensis
GCTCGAACGACGGTTGTGGACGGTCCGAGCCGAGTCACGTGCTGCACAGGTCATGGGCCCCTAGACCGCCCGTCACGTGAAGGAGTGCGTGGGATGGCGGGTGCACGACGGGGCTCGCGGAGGCGGCCGGGCGGCGCGGGGACGGGTCTTCGGGGACCTCGGGGATGGGGTCCGGGCGGGGCGCGACGGGGCCTGGGACAGCGGTGTCGAGGTTGGTGAGACGCAGCGGCGAGCCCTCGAGGAGGAGGAGGTCGTGGAGGTCCGACTCGAACTCGGCGAGGATCTTCTTGCGAGTGGACGAGTTGCTGGGCGGGGTATCGGCCACGTCTGGAGCCGACGCGCCAAAGTCTGATCGCCTGCCCAGGTCGAACTGCGAGCGGCCCGTGAACAGGGGGGTGGACGGGGGCGGGGAGGTTGGCGGGTCGAGGTTGTCGGCGAGGCCAATGGGCGGGACGGGGCTTATCTGCTGGCGGTCCGGGAGGGAGGTGGTGATGACCTGGGTGCGTATCTGCCCGTCGGACGCGGCGGAGGGGTCGCCAGCCAGTGTCGTCCTAGACCTAGAGAGCTCGGGCGACACGTAGGCAGAGCCCATTTCAGACTGCGTTAGACGGGCTGGTGTTGTGGTACTAACAACCCACGCCTCTGACTAGGCCGATTCGTCGCGTGCCAGGGACCGCACTAGAAGCTTGTCAAACGGTTCACCGACCCCTGCTTTTGGTGTTAGGCCGTACCAGGGCCCTCCAGGCACCCGAGACCGGTCGCTAAGGGGGATCGTCGTCGCGGCAGTACCGAGCGGAAACCTTAACGGGCTTCTGGCATCGGCCGTGGTGGTCGCGGCAGTGGCGTGGTGGTGGTCGCGGCAGTGCTGGGGTGGCGGCGCTGCTGTCGCCGTCGCTGTCGCTGCTGCTCGTGCTCCTGCTCTCGCCGTCTGCTACCACGTCGCCATGTCAGACTCCCCGAGATCGCGGACGCACAACACGGAAATTAATGCCGCCAACAGCGCCGGTCGGCTGTCTGAGAATGTACCAGTTCGGATGTGTGCCGTGTGCAGCCTTCCATGTACCGGGCGTGCGTCGGGCGGCGCGTCGGCGTTGGCGGCGGCGTCGTTGTTGTCGGCTCTTCTCTCGTGCTCCTCTTCCCTTCACTTCCCGTCCTCGTCCTCGTCTTCCTTCACTTCCCGTCCTCCTCTTCTTCCTTCACTTACTATCCTCCTCTTCCTTCACTTCCCGTCGTCCAGTCCTCTATCCACTCCCTCCTCTCCTTCGCCCCTCCTCCTACTCCTCCTCCCTCGTCCAACTCTCGCTCCCTCCTCGTCTCCCTCGTTTCACTCTTCCTTCGTCTCCCGTCTCCTCCTCCCCCTCCTCGTCCGTCTCACTCCCCCCACCGTCCTCTAACCCCCCTCCCCCCACATCCTATAACCCCCACCGTTCATTCAATATCGTACAGCTAGTCTACACCGTCAGCCCGAAGAATCCTCCGGCTCGAGCGCCTCCCGGATGAACTCGGTCGCCTCCTGCCACCGCTCCTCAATAACATTCACCGTGCCGTCCGTGTCGGCCCGGATCACCCGCCCAAACTTGCGCCGCGGCCGCTTTGGGTGCTGGCTCGTGTCCCACACAACATGGCTGCTCGACGTAAACACCAGCGACGTCCGGTAGTACCACTCGGTGATGTACTCGTCCAAAATCGACGCAATCGGCTTGAGCGCAGTGTCCCCCGCAAACGCCACCACCGCCGCCACCCGGTCCCGCGTCTCGCGGTGCCCAATCAGGTGCACTATTCCCGCGTACGCCTCGTTGATGCCCACAAACACGACCTTGGACGCGTCGCAGTACTCAACGTAGTTGTCCCACAGGTACACACAAAGGTCCTGCGCCATGATCCCCGGCGAGTACCCCGACTCCTCCGGCAGCGTGTTGGCAATGTTGACGTCGATCACCCCAAACTGCTGCTCCAGACACCAGCTCGTAACCAGTTTGGTCGGGTCCACCACCAGCGAGTCGCCCTTGATCGACCCCCGGATCGCGTCCGTGTTGGCCCAGATCTCTGGCGGGTCGTGCACAATTATGACTATGGTGTCCTTGAGGTGGATGTCGCGCGACGCCACAATCTGGTCCTCCAGACCACACGTAAGCCGCTCCCGCAGCACCGGCAGCGTACAGAACCCCAGCGCCCCCAGCGTCTTCGCCTGGTGCGCCCGCACAATGTCGTTCAGATGCTCCCACTTCATCCACGGCTCCGCCGCCCCGTCCTCGAGGATTGCAGGTGCAATCGCCTGGAACCCCGTGCGCAGGTTCTTCCAGTACCGCGACTGCGTCTGCAACACTTTATGGATCACTCGCACCGCCGACGGCTTCGGCGTCACCGTCTTGAGCCGCCCGGGCACGTCCCCTAGCAGCACTTTTGTCACGGCCAGCGCCGACACCGAGATCGAGTCGAGATTGTAGCCGCCCTCCAGGATCACGGCGACGTTGCCGTTCGCTAGCGTCTTGAGCATGTGCGTCATGTGTCCATACGCGTTGCGCGTAACGTGGCACCCGCCAAGGACGTCGCCGTCCGCCGCGTCGAACCCGGCCGAGATGATCACGAGGTCGGGGTCAAACTCCAGCCCGATGGGCATCACCACGTTGTTGAACGCGTATATGTAGTCGCCGTCATCCATTCCCCCTGAGCTCCACGGAATATTGACAGAGTAGCCGGCGCCCGGCCCGTCGCCAACCTTGTCGTAGTTGCCGTACGTCGTGCCGGGGTAGAACTTGCCGTTCTCGTAGCGATGCAATGAGATGTAGAGCACGCGAGGATCGTTGTAGAACGCCCGCTGGGTGCCGTTGCCGTGGTGGACGTCCCAGTCGAGGATCAGGATCTTCCTGACTCGCTCGGGATAGTTGTTCAGGATCACGTTGGCCGCCACCGCAACGTTCGAGAACATGCAAAAGCCTGCTGGCCCGTTCGGCTCGGCGTGGTGGCCTGGTGGCCGCACCACCGCAATCGAGTTCTTCACGCGCGCCTCAACCACTGCGCGACATGCCTCGATGGCGCCCCCGCAGCTGAGCTTGGCCGACATGAAGGACTCGTTGTTGAAGAACACAGAGTCGCCCTTCTCTGTCTCGTGCAGCAGCTGCCCCTTTGACATCTCTGCTGTGCTCTCAATGAACGCGAGATGCTCCTTGGTGTGGACGGTGAGAATCTCCTCCACCTTGGCCTCCCGCACGGGGATCTTCACCATGAACTCGCCGATGTCGTCGGCGCCCTTGAGCGCCGGGTCCTGCACAAGCCCGGCCTCGGCCAGCGCCTTGTAGATTCGGTATATACGGCGCGGGTCCTCGGGGTGCGGGTCCACGTAGTCGTCTCCACCTGTGACGAGCTTGGCGTGGTAGCGCATCCGCACATCGTAGCAGATGCCCGTTTTCAGGGGCATGTAGCTGAGCTCTGGTGGCACGTACTCGGCTACCACCCTCTGGTTGATGTTCTCCTGCTCGTGCTCCCTCTTGCGCTTGAGCCCGTTCCGCCGCGCCTCGTCCATCCCGTTGACGGGCGTCAGGAACCCCGAGCCAGGGCTGCCCGGGCCGGCTGACGCCGGGCCAGACGGCGCCGCCGACGTCAGTGCCGCCGGATCTACCGTCATGACTCCGTCCATGGGGTCGGCCCGGCCGTCGACGATTGCTGCGGCCAGTTCCTGCGGGTTGGACTGCATCTCGACGTCCTCGGCCTTGACGGTGACCGCTCCGGGGTCGTCCTCGCGCGCCTGGCGCGGGTCAGGTCCCGTGGCGCCCGGCTCGGCCGCGTCGCGGTGGCGTTCGGCGTCGTCCCCGGCTACAGCACGCGCGGTGCGAGCCTCAGCTGCTCACCTGAGAGATCCGCTGGCACTGTGTCTGGCGGCCAGGGTGTCAATGACAGCCGAGTCTCGCGAAAGACACCTCACATGTGCAGCGACGACCTGGCCAACGTCCGCGAGGCGTTCACCATGCTGATGCAGGTAGGAGGATGATGATGATGATTGACGAATTTTTTTTTGGCCCTACGCGAGGTCGACCGAACGCCAGCAAGGCATCTACAGTGCTGACACCGGCGATGATGCTATTTATTGTTTTGCAAACATAGTAATGGTGATGAATGACTAGACTTGGCGATGGGGAGCGGCGTATGGCATCCCATGGGCCTGCTGAGCACAGGATGGTGACGACGACTTCTGCCTGGCGCAGTGCCTCTACGAGGATGAATTCGCCGTGCGACGGGGCCCCAGCCTCGACAACGATGGCATCTCCGCCCTGGGCCTGGCCCTTGGCGTTTGCAATGCCGTCGCAGCCGTTTGAGACTCCTCGACGCAATGTCATGCTTAGTGTGCGCCTGCATGAGTAAGCAACCGAGCGGGGGGATGAGCTGGACAAGGACATATATTAAGACACGGAGGACTGTCTCACGGACTCTCTGTCAATGCTACGTCCTGCTGTGAGGACCACCTGTCTCCGTCGTGCGCAGTCTATCGCCAGAACCTCCGTCGCAAGGCAGTTTAGCGCAGGAATGACCGACAAGCCTGAGAACGTCAAGGTGGGTACCAAACCGTGGCCAGCCGCCCTGAGGTCGCTCAGGCGGGGCCAATGGCTGTGGGCTGCGGCCGTGTGTGTCGTAGCTGTGGTTGGCGGCCTTCTGCTCAGCCAAGCATACATCGTAGGTCCAGTCCATGGCCTTTCGACGTATTGTTCACTAACCCAGGACGAGAAGGGCCTTGCTTTCGCCAACAAGAGCGGCGAGTACAAGCGGCAAGCCTCGGTGTTTCGGGATTCTATTTCCCGCGACTCCAATGCCAAGTTCCCGGCTGAAAAGGACCGCTATCATCTCTATGTGTCGTACGCGTGCCCATGGGCTCACCGCACCCTCATCACCCGCCAGCTCAAGGGCCTCCAGGACATCATCTCTGTGGACGTCGTCGACTGGTTCCTGGGTGCCGACGGGTGGCGCTTTGCGTCCCCTGAGGAGGTCCCTGGCGCAACCGGCGACAGCCTCTACGGATCCAAGCTGCTTCGGGACATCTACCAAAAGGCCGATCCAAACTACGAGGGTCGCATCACGGTGCCGGTGCTGTGGGACAAGAAGAACCAGACCATCGTCAACAATGAGAGCGCCGAGATCATCCGCATGCTCTACACCGAGTTTGACGACCTCATTGACCCACAGTACCGCGGCCTGACATTCTACCCCGAGAAGTACGCCAAGCAGATCGACGAGCTCAACTCGTGGATCTACGACGGCATCAACAACGGAGTGTACAAGTCTGGCTTTGCCACCAAGCAGGAGCCGTACGAGAAGGAGGTCAAGAACGTGTTCCAGTGCCTTGACAGGGTGGAGGACATCCTTGCCAAGAGTGACGGCAAGTACCTCCTCGGCAAGGACTTCACCGAGGCGGATCTGCGGCTCTACCCCACCATTGTGCGCTTCGACCCCGTCTATGTGCAGCACTTCAAGTGCAACATTGGCATGATTCGCTGGGATTATCCCCACATTCACGACTGGCTTCGCCATCTCTACTGGGAGAAGAAGGGCTTCAAGGAGACCACCAACTTTGAGCACATCAAGAAGCACTACACCAAGAGTCATTTGCGGTACAACCCGTACGGTATCACGCCTGTCGGCCCCGTTCCTGATATCAAGCCGCTCGACAAATAGCCTAGTCTGTAGTAATTTATTGTGGTGTGTGTGACAATTTCCGCTTTCGGTTGGCCTGGGCTCACGACCTGTGCAGGAACTAGGGGCTCACGACCTGAACAGCATGGGCTCACGACCATGAACTTCACCGCCGCATGCTAACGTCAACACCGACAATGACCAGCACAGAGGACGTGCCTGTGGCCGCCACTGGGCACATCAAACAGGAGGAAGGCGACGCGAGCTACGAGGAGCCTGCCGGGTCAGAGCCGGAGGACCTTGTCGAAACGCCCAGGGGCGACGATGGAGCGTCAGACGAGGAACCAGAGCAGGACTCCCCGCCACCGCCAAAGCGGCGGGGCCCAGGCCGGCCTCCAAAGAAGAGGCAGCCAAGCGAGGGCCCTGGGGATACGGACGGTGAGGACTATATGCGAGGAGGCGTTGCAACGCCTGGGAGAAAGGGGTTCCAGAAGAGCGCTGGACGGCCAGGGCGGCGCCGGGGGCCAGGGTTTGCAGCCACTAGCTTGTCGCAGAACTCTGGACCTCTCGTTGACGACATAACTGGCGACCCTGTGTCTGTTTTGAACGAGGAGTACATGTTGCCTGAGGATCCAGCAGGCGAGCGAAAGATAACGCGCCGCGGTGAGCTACTCGGGGGCCGCGAGTTTCGCGTGCGAACGTTTACAGTGCTGGATCGTGGGGACACGCTCTACATGCTGAGCACGGAGCCTGCACGGTGCGTTGGATTTCGGGATTCGTACCTCATGTTTCAGAAACATAGGCGTCTCTTCAAGGTATTGTGCGACGACGACATGAAGCGCGACCTTATCGAGCGAGATATCATCCCCCACAGTTACAAGGGCCGCACCATTGCTGTTGTGACGGCTCGATCTGTATTCCGCGAGTTCGGCGCAAGGATAATTTGTGGAGGCAAGCGGATCATCGATGATTATTACGAAGAGCAGGCTCGGCGGGAGGGTTGGACAGAGGGCGAACTCGCAGACCCGGAAGACCGCATAGATGCGGGCCCGTATAACAAGAATCAATATGTGGCGTGGCACGGAGCGAGCCAAGGAGTGTATCAGTACCAGTCACATCAGCCTGTGCACGTTACTCGCGATTTCTTTGCGGGACGGTCTGTAGATCCCACGAAGAGACGCCGCACTACGATGAATGATGTGAACTGGATGCTAGAGCATGCGACAGCGGCAAGTAACTACAACTCTCAGTTGGCAGACCGGAGACGGCGGACGTGGAATCACGGTGGCACGTATGAGCCTCATACTGGCGGGTTTTTCTTTCCCGCTGCGACCCAGCCGAGTCGCGCTCGGTTCGAACGCGTTCCGACACGCCCAGGCGACGTTCCAGGGGAACATATCCGGGTGGACACAGTTCTTCATCTGCCCAACATCACAGCGCGCACGGGCCTCAAAGACGTGCCCACAGACGTGTTTGAGACCGTGGAGCCTTCCATAAAGGAGGCTATTCTCGCGCAGCAGGCTGTGGAGCGACAGTGGGAGGAGGCCTGGGCCAAAGTCTGACGGCACTGTCTCGTTGAGATAGCATTTCTGGCACTTTTGGAGGAAGGTCTGTACATTTAATGCCGTTGCTTCTGTTTTCAGCATGTCCAGCGCGTTGAGCGTGGCTGCGATTAATAAGTTATGGCGTCGTAGCATATCGTTGCGGTCACTCGCGGGTGATGTCTATGGTAGTTTCCCAGCGAACAGGCTCCTGAAGGGGCCCCTGGGCATAATCGGGTCCGAGAATGCGCTTCACGGTGTTGGTCGCATGTTCGCGGACCCTTTTTTCCTGGATGGCCGTGCCCGCAATCCGCACTCGCATCGAGGCGAGGCACAGCGTGTGGTGTACTTGCCAGAATGAGACATTTGCCACGTCCCGAACGCACGGATCCTGACGGATCTCCGCTTCTATCTCGTCGATACGGTTCGCGCCCGGGAAGCTCATGATGAGCATGCCTCCGAGTGCTTTGGCGAGCTGCCATCCCATGTAGCACATGGAACCCGCAATGAGAGGAGTCAGCAGGGCGTCCGCCATGGAGCGCGGCGCATCACCAACAAACGGGAAGAGGAGCAGCACGAGGCAAAACGTCACAGTCAGTACGTGCGACGGATTGCCCAATACTGCGGTTATCACACTCAACTGTTGCGGCAAGAAGCCGGGACGGGCCAAAAAGTATGTGTGTCGCACAGCTTTACCAATACGGGCATGGTTCCCTAGCCCCACAGCGCTGATGACTGTCGCGACAAGAGCGAGGACGACGGGCAACTCCACTATCGCCCAGTTGACGTCTGCTGCGCTCGTCGCCGCATGTTTATGGTGATGGCCATGGGCTTGGACCGAGCCTGGACCGCTGGCGAGCGCCTCCCCGAGGGCCTCGAGCGAGTGGCTGAGGATATCGCCGCCCATGAACATGAGGCTGACTGCCAGCGCGAAGCCAGCAAGCACCTCTGCGCGTTCGAGGCCAAACGGATGGCGTATGGAGCTCTGCTTCCATGCGTCAAAGTTCTCAAAAATGTCGACGACCACACACAGCGCTGCGCCCATGGCGTCGTAAAACAGCAGATGTGCCAGTGCGCTTAGTGCAGTGTATGGGGTTTCTGTCATGAATACGAGCGCACATACCACAAAGTGGCACGCGCACCACGACAGACGGATTTTCTGCTCCCGGGAAATGCTCTGTCGGCACTCAGAGACGCTAGGAATGGGCAGAGATGCCGGAATCGCAAGGGGAGCACGGGCTTCTGGTTCCTGGAAAAAGTTGATGCTGACGCTGGAGTGCTTGTAGCGGTGGCCACGGCGCTGCGACGGTTTCGCCTGTGGGGAGGTTGTCATGACGGTTGGCTTGAAGTTGAACGGCTTATAGCCAGGGGACGGTGCGCGCCCGTTGGAGCGCATTGGCGACAAGCTACGCATGGGACTTGGTGCGCGGGCCGGGGATCGCGACCGTGGTGGCGGTGGGGGTAGGAAGCTGCGCTGCGAGAAGCTCGCGGTATTTGAAAGCGTTCGCGCGTGTTTTGCCGGCGAGCCGCCTACTGGCTGGCCGCCGTACCAGGATGCCCGGGCGCTGGCGGGGCTCGACAGCTCCATTGGTGTGAAGTTTGACGACGGTGCGGACGGAGAAGTGCTGAGAGCGCCATCGAACGGCGACGTCTTGTAGCCTCCAGGGCTGGTGTTGCGATGGGGCGGCGACAGCGAGCGTGCGTGGCCCGTGGGTGCGTCCAGATGGACACTCGGCTGGCCGTTGTCGAACAGCGCGCGTCGCGTGCCCACGCTCTGGTTTCGCGGGTTGTGTCCACGTCGGACGGGAGGGGTGCGGTCCGCGCTCGGCGGCCGTGGGATGGGCTCCCCTGCGGCTGGCGCTGGCGACGTAGCGTGTGGTGTCGGCCCTGGCGTGTTAGTGTCGGTGGTATCGGGCTGATCTGGCTGGGCCGCGGCCTTGAGCGAGTAGCCACGCGAGCGGGAGCGTCCCCGGGGCTGGCTGTTGATGCTGGCGTTGTCGAGGACGTTGAGGCCGCCGTAGCGGCCTTCGTCCTGCTCCATGGCGCTGCGTATGGTCTGCCACCTGTGGCGGTCGTGACATGCCCGTGCAATTTGCGTCGAGCGCCTTAGCGAGGCGGTCGCTGCGCAGCGGCGCGTGTCGTAACGCTACGCGCGGCGAGCCACGTGACCGCTAGCGTAGCGACCCGCAGCGTTGCGACATCCGGCTGCGTGTCGTTGCGAAATCCCTTAATGCCCGCGACCCTCGAGGCGAAAAGTCCACCGACACTTCCACCCACACTCCGGCCACAATGAGCCGGCTGGCAAGAGGAGGACTGCGTCCGCTGTCGCGGCGGGCGCTCGCGGGACCGTCCGCCCCGCGCGGCGTGCTCGCACTGCCGCGCCCGACGCCCGGGCTCTGCCGCTTCCAGTCCAACAAGCGCAAGCCCGACGACGGCGAATCGCCGTTCGCAAAGCAGCTCAGAGACCTCAAGGAGGAGTTCCAGAAGCAGCGCCGGCAGCAGCAGCAGCAGCAGCAGCAGCACGGCGGCGGCTCCGGCGGACCGGGCGGCAAGGGCCCGCGCGGGCCCGGCGACAAGTACCCCAAGACCCTCGACGAATTCATGAAGACGCCGCTCGGCGCAGTCACCACGAGTCTCCTGCTGTTCATACTCCTGCGACACCTGCTCGGCAGCGACGACGAGGCCGACATGGAGCGGGGAACCTGGCAGGAGTTCCGCGCCAACTTCCTCGCCAAGGGCGTCGTCGAGCACCTCACCATCGCCGACCGCTCGACCGTCATAGCATACATGCGCCAGGGCGTGCACCCCCGGGTCTACTCGTTCAACATTGGCTCCATCGACTCGTTTGAGCGCCAGCTCGACGAGGCCCAGAACGCCCTCGGCATCCCCCAGCAGCAGCGGCTGCCAGTGGCCTATGTCCAGCGGTTCAACTGGAGCGGCGCCATCATGGGCCTGCTGCCGACGGCCCTCATCATCGGCGTGTTCTACTGGCTAGCCAAGCGGGGCCCCGGCGGCTCCGGCGGCGGCATCTTCAGTGTTGGCAAGTCCAAGGCCAAGCTCTTCAACCAAGAGACCGACGTCAAGGTCAAATTCCGTGACGTCGCCGGCATGGACGAAGCCAAGGTTGAGATCATGGAGTTTGTCAACTTCCTGAAGGAGCCAAAGAAGTACGAAAGGCTCGGCGCAAAGATCCCCCGGGGTGCCATTCTCTCAGGCCCACCCGGTTGCGGTAAGACACTCGTGGCAAAAGCAACAGCAGGCGAAGCGGGTGTTCCGTTCCTGAGCGTCTCGGGGTCGGAGTTTGTGGAGATGTTTGTCGGCGTGGGTGCGTCACGGGTGCGAGATCTGTTCAAGACCGCGCGCCAGATGGCGCCGTCCATCATCTTTGTCGACGAGATCGACGCCATCGGCAAGAAGCGCGGCGGCGGCAACTTCACAGGCGGCAACGACGAGCGAGAGGCAACGCTGAACCAGCTCCTGGTCGAAATGGACGGGTTTGGCTCGTCCGACCACGTGGTTGTGCTGGCCGGCACGAATAGAGTAGACGTCTTGGACCCGGCTCTCCTCCGTCCCGGACGGTTTGACAGACACATCACCATCGACAAGCCCGAGCTGGAGGGCCGCAAGCAGATCGCACAGGTTCATCTCAAGCGGCTGAAGACGTCTCTGGACATCCCCCAACTGTCAGGCCGGCTCGCAGCGCTCACCCCGGGCTTTTCAGGGGCAGATATTGCCAACTGCTGCAACGAGGCGGCTCTGATCGCAGCACGAGAGAACTCTTCGACAGTAGAGACGAAGCACTTTGACCAGGCCATTGAGCGCGTTATCGCTGGCATCGAGAAGAAGTCGCGTATTCTGTCGCCCGAGGAGCGCAAGACGGTTGCGTACCACGAAGCCGGACACGCTATCTGCGGCTGGTACTTTGAGTATGCTGACCCGCTCCTCAAGGTCTCCATCATCCCGCGTGGCAAGGGAGCGCTGGGCTACGCGCAGTACTTGCCTCCCGACATGTATCTTTTGAGCGAGCGCCAGCTTATGGACCGGATGGCTATGACACTGGGCGGGCGCGTGTCTGAGGAGCTTCACTTCAACACTGTGACGTCGGGTGCGTCTGACGACTTCCAGAAGGTGACTCGCATGGCAACAGCCATGGTCACCGAGCTGGGCATGTCGCCAAAGGTTGGCTATATCAACTTTGGCCAGGACCAGGAGTCGTTCAGCAAGCCGTTCTCGGAGGAGACGGGTGCGTTGATTGATGACGAAGTGCGCCGGATTGTGGGCGAGGCGCATGCGCGGTGTAAGGAGCTTCTGTCGGAGAAGATTGACGAAGTTGGCAAGGTGGCGGAGGAGCTGCTACGGAAAGAGGTCATTACGCGGGAGGACATGATACGTCTTCTAGGCAAGCGGCCGTTCCCAGAGCGCAACGACGCGTTCGACAAGTATCTGGACGAGCGCGCCAAGGATCCTGGCACCACCGCTACTGACACCGATTCCGGTCCGAGCCCTGCTGTCTAAGCGGGCGTGTATATAGAGGCTGGCCGCTGTCCGGTCGAGTACATATCATATCAGTCAGGGGGAAGGCCGACGAGGAGGGAGGCCGATGAGGCCAAGGGCATTAGGCATTAAGGCCTCGAGGAGGGCCAACGGTAGTAGGCCACGAGGCCAAGGGTAGTAAGGCCTCGAGAGGGCCAACGGTAAGGCGAGGGTCAAGGGTAGTAACGTTACGAGGGCGGCCAGAGTAGTAAGGTCACGAGGCCAAGGGCAATAAGGCCTCGAGGAGGGCCAACGGTAGGCGAGGCCAAGAGCATCAAGGCCTCGAGGAGGGCCAACGGTAAGACCAGGGCCAAGGGCAGTAAAGTTACGAGGTCGGCCAGAGTAGCAAGGTCACGAGGGCCAACGTAAGGCCGGGGCCAAGGGTAGCAATGCACAGGAGGGCCAAGTAGTGAGGGCGAGGACGACACCGGACAGCGCGCTACTTTGCCGAGCGGACACCAGGCTCCGGTACATAGCCTACATGAGCTGCGGAGCTATATTTTGCCGCCGAGCACTCGGAGCTCCGAAGGGCCCAGACTAAGAGCTATTGCCGCCCGGGTACTCGGAGGTCCTGACGACGTTCATGAAGTGGCCGGCGCTCGTGTAGTCGTGGGCCGGCGGGTCGGCCTTGTGCTGGACGTAGAGGCTGTAGGCGGAGACCATCTGGGAGGCGGCCGACTCGCGGGTGACGCCGCCGGTGCCGGTGCCGAGGCCGCTGATGATGACGGTGCGGGGCGGGTGGCGGACGGCGTCGTCGTCGAGGGCGCGCATGATGTTCCACATGCAGTTGAAGATGAGGGAGGTGCCGGGGGGGATGAGGGACGGGAGGCCCATGGTGGGGACGTGGAGGAGGTAGCGCGGGGTGTGGGACGGGTCGAGGGCGACCTGGAGGGAGCGCTGGATCTCGGCGAGCATGTCGACGAGGAGGGCGCTGCCGGGCGGGTTGTAGCCGTTGCAGGTTTCGCGGAGCCTGGCCTGGAGGGCGTGGGTGATGGCGGCGCGGGTGATGTGGTGGGCGTCCGGGGCCATTTTCTGGGCGGCGGCGGCGTAGCAGTCGGCGATAGCGGCGTCGAAGCCGCCGTTGAGGAAGCCGAAGCTGTTGCCGGGGCTGACGATGCAGTCCGCGCCGTTGTCGCGGGCGACGGCGCCGAGGTCGCGGTGCGCCTCGGCGTGCGGGAGGACGGTGAAGGCGCTGGCGACGCCGTTGCGGTCGACGAAGCGCTGGAACTGGGCGCGCATGTCGGCGCTGCGGTCGTAGACGAGGAAGCGGGGTCCCATGGCGGCGGCAGAGGCGGCGACGGACGAGCGAGGGCCTGCCATCTGGTTCGTGGTGCGCGTGGGCGGGCCTCCCCCGCCCACGCCAAGGGCAACCCGAGCCGCCGCCCGGGTAAAGTGCGTGAAATTTGACGGCGGGTGCCAACGGCTGCAACGGTACACGTACCACCACGAGCTGGAACGACTACAAGTGGGTGTTGGCGCCGCAATTGCGGCGGCGGCCGGCGTCGCGGCGCGCCGGGCGGCCGTCTGGCCCGAGGAATTGGCCCTGGAGGCGGTCTTTGGTCCCAGGGACGGCCCTAGGTCCGCCTCGGTACCGGTCCTAGGTCCGGCCACCGACGAGCCGAGGACCACGTCCTGGCGTGTCTGAGGGCCTCAGGCCCTTCAGAGCGTCCAGGCAGAGCGATGCCGGGCGCCGTCTGGCCCGAGGAATTGGCCCTGGAGCCGTCTTTGGTTCTCGGAACGGCCCTAGGTCCGCCCGTACCGGTCCTAGGTCCGGCCACCGACGAGCCGAGGACCACCCTGGCGGCCTGAGGCCCTCCAGAGCGCCCAGGCAGAGCGACTCCGGGCGCCGTCCGGCCCGAGGAACTGGCCCTGGAGCGGTCTTTGGTTCTAGGAACGGTCTAGGTCCGCCCGGTGCCGGTCCTAGGTCCGGCCCGAGGACCACGTCCTGGCGTGTCTGACGGCCTGAGGCCTCCAGCGCCCAGCAGAGCCTCCACCGGCCTGAGGCCCTGGTCCTGCCGCCGACGAGCCCAGGACCACGTACTGGCGTGTCTGGCCCCAGAGCGAGTCTCCACCGGCCCCTGACCACGTGCAACACTAACACAGTGATCCGCCTCACCAGAGCGACCGCCCGTCTGAGCGCCCCCGCGCCCCTGGCGCGCCCCTCGCGCCTCCTCGCGCCGGCCCGCTGCCAGAGCGTCTGGGCCAAGGTCCCCCAGGGCCCGCCCGACGCCATCCTCGGCATCACCGAGGCGTTCAAGGCCGACCCGTTCGAGCAGAAGATCAACCTCGGCGTCGGCGCCTACCGCGACGACCGCGGCAAGCCCTGGGTCCTGCCGTCCGTCAAGCAGGCCGAGCACAAGGTCGACAACGCCGGCCTTGACAAGGAGTACGCCCCCATCACCGGCGTTCCCGCCTTCGACGGCGCCGCCGTGCGCCTCGCCTACGGCAACGACTCCCCCGTCATCACCGAGGACCGTCTCGCCGTGACCCAGACCATCTCAGGCACCGGCGCGCTCCGCGTCGGCGCCGCGTTCCTCAAGCGCTTCTACCCCACCGCCAAGGTGCTCCTGCCCACCCCGTCGTGGGCCAACCACCGCGCCGTGTTCTCCGACGCCGGCCTCGAGGTCGCCTCGTACCGCTACTACGACAAGGAGACCATCTCCCTCGACATCGACGGCCTCCTCGAGGACCTGCGCACCGCCCCGAACGGCACCGTGGTGCTGCTCCACGCGTGCGCCCACAACCCCACTGGCGTCGACCCGACCCAGGAGCAGTGGCGCAAGATCTCCCAGGTCGTCAAGGAGAAGGGCCACTTCCCGTTCTTCGACATGGCCTACCAGGGCTTTGCGTCCGGCGACCCCGACCGCGACGCCTACGCCGTGCGCTACTTTGTGGAGCAGGGCCACGAGATCGCGCTGTCGCAGTCGTTCGCCAAGAACATGGGTCTGTACGGCGAGCGTGTGGGCGCCTTCTCGCTCGTCACCGAGTCCCCTCAGGAGAAGGAGCGCGTGCTCTCGCAGATCAAGATGCTGGTGCGCGCTCTCTACTCGTCGCCGCCCATCCACGGCGCGCGCATCGCCGACACCATCCTCAACGACCCCACTCTGCGTGCCCAGTGGCTCGAGGAGGTCAAGCAGATGGCCGAGCGCATGATCTCCATGCGCAAGCTCCTCAAGGAGAACCTTGAGAAGCTCGGCTCCAAGCACAACTGGGACCACGTCACGTCCCAGATTGGCATGTTCTGCTTCACTGGGCTCAGCCCGGAGCAGGTCGACAAGCTGGCCAAGGAGCACTCGGTGTACTGCACCCGCGACGGCCGCATCTCCATCTGCGGCATCAACTCTGGCAACGTCAAGCGTCTGGCCGAGGCCATCTACGCCGTTGCTGGTTAGACAAGTGCGTCGGCCGTTGCTGGTAGTAAAATCGTCGGGGCTACGCCGCCGTAGTAATATACTTTCTGTGATCTCGTGGAGGCTCTCGAGATGGCGGACGTAGTTTTCACCGGCCGCCTTGGCCACGAAGTTTCATTCTACCCGAGTACAGTGCTTGGCCACCCCCTGGTTTTGATACGACTAGACCACCCTGCCTTGCCACTTCCGGTCCTTCGGATGGGCCTAGATTACTCCAGGCGTCCCGTAGGGCGCCTGCGCCGTGTCCGCTCTCTTCAAGCCTCTCGGCCTACGGCATCGACGATCGCTCGGTTCTGAGTGGCAACCATAGTGTTGCCACCTTCCTGGTAGAAGTACAACCAATGCCGGCCTCCGGCGCTGACCACGCCCCAGAGGACGTGACAGGCGTCTCACCGAGCATACAAGCCAAGCCATACTCGTCATGGCCACTACGACACCCAGCATACGCCTCGGCCCGACCAGCACATGCCGGCCAACGCCCGGCCAGCGCCACAAGTTCACACTGAACACATCAACCATCTCTGAGGACCATACAGCGCCTCCCAGACCCCACCACCGCCGCCCGCCGTGCTCTGCGCCGACCCCGCCCCGGCTCCCCCGGATTAACCAGATGATCCGGGCAGCAACTTTACCCGGCGGGGCCGGCAGCCAAACCCCGCGATTTGCCTGACGGACCCAACAAACCAGACGACACACGGGGACAATGACAGTCAAGAGCGTGGCGACCAAGCCGTACGAGGGCCAGAAACCGGGTACGTCGGGCCTCCGCAAGAAGGTCACCGTCTTCAAGCAGGAACACTACACCGAGAACTTCATCCAGAGCATCCTCGACGCCATCCCCGAGGGCGCAAAGGACGCCGTCCTCGTCGTCGGCGGCGACGGCCGCTACTACAACGACAAGGTAATCCAGCTCATCGCCTCAATTGCTGCCGGCAACGGCGTCCGCAAGCTCATCATCGGCAAGGACGGCATCCTGTCCACCCCGGCCACCTCCCACGTCATTCGCAAGCGCAAGGCCACCGGCGGCATCATTCTCACCGCCTCCCACAACCCTGGCGGACCCAACAACGACCTCGGCATCAAGTACAACCTCGCAAACGGCGGCCCCGCCCCAGAGTCCGTCACCAACAAGATCCACGACTATTCCACCAAGATCAAGGACTACAAGTGGGACGACGCGGTGTCCAACGTCGATCTGTCCAACGTCGGCACCACAAAGTACGGCAACCTCGAGGTCGAGATCATCGACTCCGTCAAGGACTACGTCGACTTTATGAAAGAGATCTTTGACTTTGACCTCATCCGCGACTTTCTCCACAAGAACTCCAGCTTCAAGGTCCTCTTTGACGCCCTCAACGGCGTGACCGGCCCCTACGGCCAGGCCATTTTTGTTGAAGAGCTCGGTCTCCCCCAAGAGTCGGTCCAGAACTGCCGCCCGCTTCCTGACTTTGGCGGTCTGCACCCAGACCCCAACCTGACCTATGCCCACACCCTTGTGGAGCGTGTCGACCGTGAAAACATCCCTTTCGGCGCTGCGTCCGACGGTGACGGCGACCGCAACATGATCTACGGCGCAAACACCTTCGTCTCGCCCGGCGACTCGGTCGCTATCATCGCCCATCACGCGCAGAAGATCCCTTATTTCAAGAAGAACGGCGTCAACGGCCTGGCACGCAGCATGCCGACGTGCGGTGCGTTGGATCTTGTAGCCAAGAAGCAGGGCCTCGAGTGCTACGAGGTGCCCACTGGCTGGAAGTTCTTCTGCGCGCTATTCGATGCTAAAAAGCTCTCCATTTGCGGTGAAGAGTCCTTCGGCACTGGCTCGGACCACATCCGTGAGAAGGACGGCCTCTGGGCCATCATGGCGTGGCTGAACGTCATTGCTGGTGTCGGCAAGGAGAACCCTGGCAAGAGTTCTATCGCGCATATTCAAGAGGATTTCTGGAAGACGTACGGCCGCACCTTCTTCACCAGATTCGACTACGAGAACGTCGACTCGGACGGTGCCAACCAGGTTGTCAAAGATCTGCGACAGAAGATAGAGGACAAGAACTTCATTGGCTCCAAGGTAGGCAACAGAACTGTCAAGGAGGCAGGTGACTTTTCGTACACGGACCTCGATGGGTCAGTTGCCAAGGGCCAGGGCCTCTACGTCAAATTTGATGACGGTTCGCGCATCGTGGTGCGTCTGTCGGGCACTGGTTCCTCTGGTGCCACCATTCGACTTTACGCTGAAAAGCACGAGTCCGACCCCTCCAAGTATGGCGAGAAGACTCAGGACTACCTCAAGGACACTGTGGACACTGCCATCGATTTCCTCAAGCTCAAGGACCACATTGGTCGTACCGAGCCTGATGTACGCACTTGAGTTATTCACGTTTTGAAATAAATTTATTCGTTACTTCATGGCTTTCTGTATCGACCGCAACAGTGCAGACCTGTCACCGCCCAGGTCACCGTCTTCGATAGCGTCTATTAGGTCGCTGTAAAACGAGTTCCACCAATCTGTGGCTTCCCAGTCATCCGTTGCTACCTCTCGCAGTGCTCGGAGGTATTCAATAACACGGTCGTCGCTCAAATCACCGAAAGAATTGCGTACGAGCGTCCGAATGATCCCACCAAACTGTTCAAAGAGTGAAATGGCTGCCGCATGTTGCTCAGACTCCGAAAGTTCATTCAGAACCCGATTCAAGCCTTGCTTCAATTCTGGCAGCGCATTCTGTTCCGAGATATTGACCTCCACCGTAGTTCGCTGCTCACTGTTGTTCTTATCTGGTGATGCCGCAGCCTTACTTGCCTGCCTGGCGGCCTTTGCTGGAGCTGCCACTGAATTTCCGTTCGTGTTCCCTCTTGCTAATAGCGCGTCCAAGTCGAGCGGTCCTTTTGGCTTCACCTCTGCCGCCTGCTCCGCAAGTTTTCGTCGCTTTGCTGCAGGCTGTTTAGGTGGTACGGGACTAATATCCAGCTCGCTCTTTAAAGCTCGCAAAGTCTTTTCTGACCGCTGGACAGCAGATTCAGGAGGTTGGCGATATCGTCGTAATACACCAGGGAAGGGAGGTATGTTCTCTGTGCTGTTCTCAATTGCGCATGCCTTGATGACTTGCTGGATCCGGTGGATGACTGGATTGTAGATTTCGTCGGGACTACCAAACTCCTCGCCGTCCTTCCCAGCATCCATAAGGTCCATCTCGTCCACCAAACTGTCCATCAGGCTACATGCCTTGCTGCTTGGAAGAAATCGATGCACATCCGTTATCTCTTTGCCACTGGCTGTACGGACCACATCCAATGACGGAAACTGGTAAAGCCGAACATCTTCCGCGTTTGGCAAGCGGCAGAGGACGAGTGCTTCGAAGTCCGGCTCGATCAGTGGTGCCAGTATTACCATGTCGGGCTCCTTCATCGGCTTTGCCACGTAACGAGCCAGAGCACAGCACTTGAGCTCATGCAAGGAGTGAATAAACACAGACAGCTGCAGCGCTTGAGAGTATGCGTCCTTTGGTGCCACAATGTAGTCTGTCGGGCCCATGAGCTGCCAAAGAGGTGGTTCCTCGATGAATCCAACGACAGCTAGTGCGTCGGTAGTCTCATACGCCATGATTTGTTTCACGTCCTCATCAAGAACCACAACCTCAGAACCATACTTATAACCGTCCTGCAACTCTTCCTGACTAACGTCGAGCTGTCCCCCTGGCTCGTTGCGGTCAGGCACGAAGTAGTTGCGATAGTAGTCCACAGTCATCAGGCCCTTGGCTCTGTTCACCGCGTCGTCCGCCGCTTCACCAGCTTTTTCGGTCACATTGACGGCGCTCTCAAGGGTCTTGGCATACGCTGTGGCAGTAGGTGGCACTGCCTTTCGCACGCATGGGTAGCCCTCTACTTGCACGGAGAACACACGGTCCTCTCCAAACTGGACAGGGTCCCCAAGCACAAGGAAACCTCGAAACGTCCGAACAGGCCGTACCACCCGAATTCGTGGCTCACGCATTGCTGAAATCGCCTCGGCACATGTCGCGAGGACTGAGTCCGGGCATTCCGCACAAAGCTGCGCAAGCTGGTCTTCATTGAATATCTTGGTTGCTGACTTGTTTTTCTCTACCACACCAACCTCAGGATCGTCGAAGTCAACGCCGCTATGTCAGCATCCAGTAGAAATTCTCGCACCGCCACTCACATCACTTTGAGGACCATTCCACGGGCACGAATTTGGTCCACAACCGCCGCTGAGTCTGAGTAATCTGTCGTAGCTTCGCCGTCCGTGAGCACGATGATGTTACGAATATACTTCAGTTGGCGGCACTTTGTGTTGATCATATCAATCGCAATCATAATGGCAGACAGGAGGTCGGCTTCCTCGACCTCTGTCGGAGTCAATTGCTTTTGAAGCCGGTGCAGGTCTTCCAGGAAGAATTGCGATATGTCCACGAGCTCAGAGATATGGTCGTAATGGCTGTCTCCCTTCATACTATTGTCTGTCTTGTCCGTCCGGAAGCCCACGATGCCAACCATGTCGGTCTTCCGGCCAGACATGATCTTGGTTGCGATGATGTCGTAGACATATTCCAAACCCCAATCCAGATGGCTGAGGCTCTTGGTCACACCATCCGAGGTCTGGCGCTCACGCACCGTGCTCATTGACCGTCCGACATCTACTACAAACACCGTTGCTTCCTTGTCCGCCATTGCCCTCGCGTCGCGTCCGTGGAGGCGCTTCGTGCAGCCCGTCGCGTCACGTGATGTGCCTGGCAACTCGAAGGCTGAAAAGTACAAGTACAAAACAGAGTCATTTCGTCTACCAATCATCATCGTCATCGTCAGCTCTGCCCTGACGGCGCCTGAGCGCCTCGGCCAGTCCACCAGCCAAGTTCGAGTTTTGCTGCTTTTTTTGTTTCAAAGCATCTGCGAGACCAGAACCCAGACTCGCTCCGCCAGGAGTACTGGTGCCGCTCGAGCCGTCCAGCTTCTTCGGTGGCGCAGGTGGTGGCAGCTTCCGGCCGACAGCCTTCTGCTCCTCAATGTAATTTGATGGCACCCACCCTTCGTGAGAACCGTCCAGCCGTTTCGCCAGAGACCACCCACTGCCCGAATCGCCCTGCACAAGTAGGATAATCTCTCCCGCTTTGATTGTCATGAGATTATCCGCGTTGGCCTGAAAGTCATACAGCGCCCTGTACTGCGGCTCGGCGGAGGCCGCGGGTGGTGGAGGCGGTGGCGGCGGCGCCCGCTTGTGCGGTGTACCAGAGCTAACGCTCGTTTGACTCGACGCATTTGTAGCGCTCAGATGTGTGTTCGACAACTGGCTGCTCAAGTCGCTGACCGGCGTCGCCGACGTATGCTGCGTAGAAGCCGACTGGCCGAAACCGGATGGCTGCGCTGGCTGTCCAAAGCCACCTGGCTGAGCAGGTTGGCCGAGGCCACCTACCTGAGCAGGTTGACCAAAGCCTGGTTGTTGTCCAGGGCGGCCGACACCGGTCTGCGGATGCTGAGCCATGCTCACAGGCTGTCCCTGACCCCTCTCCGGACGGGCCGGCTCTCGCTGAGGCTGTGAAGGCGACACAGGAACACGGCGTACAGGTTGCCTTGGCGACGTTTGAGATGGACGGCGGCCCGTGGCCTGATCCGACAAAGCATGGCCAGGCGGGGCACGGCCGCCGCCTCGCTTCAGCAGCTTGCCCTGGGTTATAGGTTTTCCTGGGACACTGCGCTTCTGTGGCGTGGGAGCTGAAACCGAGCTGGGCGGATCGCCCGGTGGTACTCGCACTGTACCGCTCTTGTATATGTCGTCGCGCGGCACTGAGGGATCTCGCTCAAACTTGATAGTAGCTTGCTTGCCAGGCTTCTTCGCATACTGCACCGTGGGACCAAAGCGGAGATCAATGCCCGGTCTAATTCGCCGCAGCGTGGTGATGAATTCAGTCTTGAAGACACACCATGCGAGAATATCAGGCTCTTGCGACGCACCAATGGAGATCGCCATCCAGTCATCGCGGAGGTTGGAGAGCCCCACACTGATAATATTCGCCACCCCGATGGAACGCTCGCACACATAGCTCAGCTGTCGATTGACGACAGCCTCGGTGACGATGTACAGCTTTGAGGCCGTGAGAATGAATACCCGTGGCGCTCGGACAGATGATCGACCGAACTTGGCGTGAAGCACCTCACCACGGCAAGAAAACCGGACAACTTCCGAGGGCGGGACACCAATAGCGCGCAGCATAAATGCTCCAGCGCTGTCTGAATCATTGCATGCCAGGTAGTCCGACAAGAACCGGCGTGATCCCAGCAGCGACATACGACGACGTTCCTTGCGACCGCCGAGTACACGATGGCCCTCATCACGGAATTCAATGAACTGGAGACCACCCTTCGCACGTCTCCACGCACGCTGAATGCGTGTCGCGCACTCGATACGATATCGCAGATAATTGCGCCAGGCGCGCTGGATACGAGTCGCCATGTTGTGCCAGTAACGATCGCGCATCGCTTCTAGTGCAAACAACGTTTCAGGCGTCTTGATGAAGGCCTTCGAAGTCCCCATCTGGTACTCTTCCTTTGGGATTGACGTGTCCTTCAGTATCTGTATCACAGCGCTTCGAGCGTCCCCCTGCCAGATATAATCACCGGCGTATGAAGTTTTTGGTGAAAGCAAATAGAATCGCTCGGCAAACTTCTCAAATGTCTGACGGTACGCAAATCCCGCACGCCGAATTCGCACATTTTCTTGTAAACCCAGATATTTGACCTGATGGAGCACCGCCCGGTCATCGAACTCAGTCGGGGACTTGTTGGAATTTGGCTTAATTGTACGAATGTACGACGGCTGCGCTTGAGCCAGGGTGGTCACTAGATCATTTGCGCTCTGCTTGATCTTATCCGAGGCCGTTGGGGGTCGCCGACGACCATCCTCCAATGGTTGTGGGAAAAGTGATGCAAGGAACTCGTCTTTAGAACCTTTGAGCAAGATCAAAAGGTCCTTCTGGAGCTGGTCCTTGTTTTTGTCCGTCATGCCATTGATGTCATATTGAACGTCACCTGCGTAGTGCCGAATCACAAATTTGCCCTGTCGCTGTTCGAAGTGCGGATTTGATGTCATCATCCCCAAGCCTTGCGCAAAAGATTGGTCCGCCGCCCGAGGGTCGGCGTGAGCTGTCGCACAGGCATCGTTAAGGGCTGTGAAAATACCAGGTGGTCGTTTCTCCTCTATCAAATCACACACCACTTTGTTGTCGAAATACTTGATCGGCGTCCACTGGATCTGTTCGCGTGCATACTCCTCTTGTTCAGTCTTGAGTGTCAGTTGAATGAAGATTTGCTGGAGCTTCTCGTTCACGTAGTTAATACAAATCTGCTCGAACGAGTTGTGGTCGAAAATCTCAAATCCGTAAATGTCCAGAATGCCGATCGTTTTGTGAACACCAGCCTGGGCACGCAGTGACGAGTTCACAATTTCAACGATCCACTCAAAGAGGTTATTGTAGATGGCCTTTGCTAATGCGTCACGGACGGCCATGGCCTGCGCAGGATTCAATGCAACCTCATAAACAGACCCACGGCGCCCGATTCCACGCGATGTTTCCATGATCCGTTGCACGAGGGCCTTCTCGACGGCCTCTGCATCCACGTTCAAAAGATATCCTACAAAATTTGGCACCGACGGGTCAGCGATTCGCGCATTGCCGTCCTCGTTTTCTGTGAATTGAATGTTTCCGATCCACAGGACAGCGGCTAGAAGCTTGAATATCCGCTCTTGATGCTCTGGACCCAGGCCAATGACCTCCATGGCTTTGATTGTTGCAGCAAAGTCTGCCACATCGTCAATGCCATCTACAGACACACACTGGCTTGCCGAGGTGTAGGAATACGTGTCCGGAGTCTGGATGCCGAATGTCTCCCGCTGGCGTTGCGAAGCAGCCTTAGTCAGCTGGTAGAAGATGTGGAAATTTCGCTCGTTCTTGATCTGCCCGACAACACGAGCCTTTTCTAGGAGATAATTCGTGATCGTGGCACCAACAGGCTCCCCTTGAGCATTGAACTGGATTTCAAGATACTTGCCGTGCCGCGACGAGTTGTTGTTGCGCAGAGTTTTTGCACAACCAAATGACTCCAAAAGGGGGTTGGTGGCAAGGACCATATCCTTGATGCGTTGGATGGAGTCAGACGAGCCGCCACTCACGGAAGCAATGTACTGCATGATGCGCTTTGCTGCCTCTGTCTTTCCAGCACCGGATTCTCCGGAAATGATGACGCACTGGTTCTCAGCATACGCCTTCATGTTGTAGTACATGGACTCGGCGACTGCAAACACATGCGGTGGCACCTCGAGCCTGTTCTTGCCCTGGTAACTGCGCAGGACTTCATCCGTGTAAATACCCAAATCGCGAAATGGGTTCACAGAGATCAACACATGGCCGATGTAGGTGTAGATGAGGCCATTTTGAAATCGCTTTTTGAGGTTGTCATTGATGGCCTCGTCCGAGACTTTGCTTAGAAGCGTCAGATCCGAGACTCCCACCTCCTTCTTTTTGACGAATTCGAACTGGGCCTTCTGGACCTGCTGCCGCTTAGGCGGCTGCTGGAGTGCCTTATTGCGCCGCTTCGTGATGGCCATCGCACCAGTGCCCGGGGTGTTCGCCCTCGTTAGGTTGCGTTGATATGTGGTGGGTTTTTCGCCTTGCCGTTGGAGGTCTGCGTCAGCTGTGTCCACAATGCCTCGGATCCGGGCGTCAGCCGGCCATTGCCGGGCTGCAAACTCACGCTCCAGTCCTGGACACCTGTCCGTCTCAGCAAGTCGTTGTGGGCTGTGAAACTCCTGGACGTCCAACGAGGCTGGCTGTGTCTTCGGGCCGGCGCAGGGACTTGCGTAGGACAAAGTTACCCGGCCTTAGCGGGATGCAGCGCAAATTCCGTTGCCACTTAGTCACGTGCCGTATGTTTTCCGCAACTCGGCACGAAGCTGCCGGCCTGACCCGGGCACGTTTTATAAGTGATCAGGCCTCTGATACGAAGGGCCAAAGTTGGTTGGCTCAAGGCCTCAGCTTTGGCCGTGTAAACGAAACTTAATGGTCTCAAAATTTAGGCACCGACATCAGCTGCCTTCCGTAAACATTTACCACCGGAAACATCCTCTTCACAGCAACGGCTCCTTGGTGCAAGCAAATACCAGTAATACTATTAGACCTATGTGTACGTTGAAATAGCAGGGGCGCCACTAGCATTCAAGGCAGGAACAGTGCGCAAGTGCCAGGAAGACTGACTCCAACACGTGCCGCACAACCGCTCCTCAACAGTTGTGTGGCATAATATAGTCCAGCTGGCCTACCTCAGCACCAACGATACCGATCCGACCCGCGCCCGCGAATACAAATGTGCACAACGACGGAATGGCTTAGATCGGCTTGCCGCCCGGAGCACCAGGCGCGCCTCCTGCACCGGACACACCAGCGCCGCCCGGACCCCGGTTACCGGCCTGAGCCTGCACAGCCTGCTCCATGCTGGGCTCTGACGCGCCACCGCCCATACCACCACCTGAGGCCGTAGTCGAGATGCCATGTGAGCCAATCGGTCCCTGAACGTTCTCTTCAGGGGGAACAGCTTCATCAATGATCAACGTATCCCTAGGGTCGTGCTTTGCCTCGACTGCGCCACCTGCAGTGTTACCGGGACCCATTCCAACAGCATTCTTCATAGACCCCACGATGCCGCCTTGGCGACCAGTCTCCGAGGGAGCAACAGCCGACGTCGCACCGACGCTGCCTACCCGCTCAGATGCATGGCGGTCACCGATTCTCGTGTCCGCCATACCTCGAGTGGCACCGGCCACATCCGGTTCGCCACGACCAGCATGGTGGCCTAGAGCCGCTCCAGTTGCTGCTCCTGCAGCACCAGCACCCATGCCAGTACCAACGCCAGTACCAACACCAGTACCAGCGCCAGGACCGGTAGCTGCACCGGTTGGACCAGTAGCAGTCGTCGCACCAGTCCCGGCGGTGGTGCTCGGTCCAGTCACAGCCTCCTTGATGCGCTGGAAGATACCGGGATGCTCTCCAGTAGCTGCCTCACGCTCGCGCTCACGCTCGCGCTCACGCTCGCGCTCCGCTCCATGATGATGAGCGGCAGCACCAGCAGCGCCTGCACCGAGGGCAGCATCACGACCCATGTGCGACCCATGGGTACCATGAGTACCGGTCAAACCGGTCCCTGGGGCACCAGTGGCACCAGTTGCGCCAGTGCCACCCGGAACAGTGGGGCGAGTGGGGTCGGTGGCAGTCGTTCCGTATGTGTTTTGGCCGGGTGTCACAGTATCCATCACTTTATCTTTCATGGTAGCCTGACCAGCGTGGTGGCCCATAGCTCCACCGGCAGCAGCACCGAGAGCGGCATCACGACCGGTGTGAGTGCCATGGGTGCCGTGGGTACCCGTCATTCCAGTACCAGGTCCCCCAGTGGCACCAGCACCACCCGGAACTGTGGGGCGAGTGGGGTCTGTGGCAGTGGTACCATAGGTGTTCTGACCAGGAGTCACTGTGTCCATTGCCTTGTCTTTCATAGTTGCCTGACCGGCGTGATGACCCATGGCGCCACCCGCAGCGGCACCTAGGGCGGCGTCACGGCCCATATGTGACTCGCCGTGACGGCCAGTCATTCCAGGCTCAGTAGGTCTGGTGGGGTCGGTGGCAGTAGTTCCGTAGGTGTTGTGGCCCGGTGTCACCTTGTCTTTAGCAGCATCACCAGCAGTCGCTTCACCTCGCGAATCAGTGCCCATTACAGCATCCTTGGCCTTCTGCATCATGGAGCGATCGTCATGTACCGGGTCGCCAGCAACGCCAGTTGCGCCATGGTGGCGGCCCGCCATAGCACCAGCGGTGCCAGCAGCACCAGCGCCCAGAGCTGCGTCGCGACCCATGTGCGAACCAGTGCCGGTATGTGTTCCAGGAGCGCCAGCAGCGCCAGTGGCACCAGTGCCGCCAGGAACAGTAGGTCGGGTCGGATCAGTCGCTGTCGTGCCATAGGTGTTTTGGCCCGGGGTGACGGTGTCCATAGCCTTGTCCTTCATAGTGGCCTGGCCAGCATGGTGGCCCATGACACCGCCAGCGCCGGCGCCAAGTGCGGCGTCGCGCGCAGTGTGACTACCATGAGTGCCGTGAGTGCCTGTCATTCCAGTACCAGGAGCGCCAGTGGCACCAGTACCACTCGGGACGGTAGGACGAGTGGGATCAGTGGCAGTGGTGCCATAAGTATTCTGACCTGGCGTGACGGCATCCATAGCCTTATCCTTCATGGTGGCGTGACCGGCGTGGTGGCCCATAGCTCCACCGGCAGCAGCACCGAGAGCGGCATCACGACCGGTGTGCGTGCCATGGGTGCCGTGGGTGCCCGTCATCCCAGTTCCAGGAGCACCAGCAGCGCCGGCACCACCAGGAACGGTGGGGCGGGTGGGATCGGTCGCAGTGGTTCCATACGTATTTTGACCAGGAGTAGCAGCATCCATCGCTCTGTCCTTCATAGTCGCCTGGCCGGCATGATGACCCATGGCGCCACCGGCGGCGGCACCAAGGGCCGCATCACGACCCATGTGAGATCCACCATGGCGAGCAGCCTCCGGGGTGTTTGTAACGCCAACCTGAGCAGGATGAGTGGAGGGTGTGTGACCCTTAGTCACGAACTCCTTGATCTTCTCACCAGTTGTCGGTGGCTCAGTGGAAGTGTAGACTTCCTCGGGACGGGGTACGCCAGGAGGATATTCGTAGTTGCCACCACGATGTCCGTGGCCCATAGCACTGCCGGCCATTCCGGCAGCACCAGCACCGAGAGCGGCATCACGACCGGTGTGCGTGCCATGAGTGCCATGGGTGCCCGTCATTCCAGTACCAGGAGCCCCAGTGGCACCCGCACCACCGGGAACGGTGGGGCGAGTGGGGTCAGTGGCGGTGGTACCATAAGTATTCTGGCCAGGAGTCACTGTGTCCATTGCCTTGTCCTTCATGGTAGCCTGACCAGCGTGGTGGCCCATAGCGCCGCCTGCGGCGGCACCTAGGGCAGCGTCACGGCCCATATGGGACTCGCCGTGACGTCCTGTCATTCCAGGCTCAGTAGGTCTTGTCGGATCGGTAGCAGTAGTTCCGTAAGTGTTGTGGCCGGGAGTCACTTTGTCCTTGGCAGCATCGCCTGCCGTGGCCTGGCCACGAGAATCGGTGCCCATGACTGCATCCTTGGCCTTCTGGGTCATAGACCGGTCATCATAAGCCGGATCGCCAGCCACACCAGTTGCACCATGGTGGTGGCCCGCCATGGCACCAGCGGTGCCAGCAGCACCAGCGCCCAGAGCTGCGTCGCGACCCATGTGCGAACCAGTGCCGGTATGTGTTCCAGGAGCGCCAGCAGCGCCAGTGGCACCAGTGCCACCCGGAACAGTAGGCCGGGTCGGATCAGTCGCTGTCGTGCCATAGGTGTTTTGGCCCGGGGTGACGGTGTCCATAGCCTTGTCCTTCATAGTCGCCTGACCAGCGTGGTGGCCCATAGCTCCACCGGCAGCAGCACCGAGAGCGGCATCACGACCGGTATGACCGCCATGAGTGCCCGTCATTCCAGTACCCGGAGCCCCAGTGGCACCAGTGCCACCCGGAACAGTGGGACGAGTGGGGTCAGTGGCAGTGGTACCATAGGTGTTCTGGCCAGGGGTCACGGTATCCATAGCCTTGTCCTTCGCGCTGGCCTGACCTGCGTGGTGACCCATTGCGCCACCAGCAGCGGCACCAAGGGCAGCGTCACGACCCATGTGCGAGTCATGACCGTGACGGTGGTGCTCCTCAGGGTGGACGCCTGGAGCAGGATCGTGCTTGTTGCCAGAGATTTTGTCCATAATCTTCTCCTTCAAAGACGGCTTTCGGCCGGCTGTGTTAGCGTCTGACTACTTCAACTTAACGGCTTCATTTATTGGGGTCTCAGATACATAGACGTCGAATCCGCCAACTCGCCATCAAGGCGGTCGTAGGGTTCGAGACCAGCACGAGAACGAATGGCTCCAATGTCTACCTACCTTGGCCTGGTGTAGTGTGGGTGGGATCAGTGCCATGTCCGTGGCGGCCAGCCATAGCGCCTGCGGTGCCAGCAGCACCAGCGCCCAGCGCTGCGTCGCGTCCCATATGGGAACCAGTGCCAGTGTGAGCACCAGGGGCACCAGTAGCGCCAGTGGCGCCAGCACCACCAGGTACGGTAGGGCGAGTCGGATCAGTGGCCGTAGTACCGTAAGTGTTCTGGCCCGGGGTCACGGTATCCATGGCCTTATCCTTCATGGTGGCCTGACCAGCGTGATGGCCCATAGCGCCTCCAGCGCCAGCGCCGAGAGCGGCGTCGCGCGCAGTGTGAGTGCCGTGGGTGCCGTGGGTGCCCGTCATTCCAGTACCAGTAGCGCCAGCGCCACCCGGAACAGTAGGACGAGTGGGATCAGTGGCAGTGGTACCATAGGTGTTCTGGCCAGGAGTGACGGCGTCCATAGCCTTGTCCTTCATGGTGGCCTGACCAGCGTGATGGCCCATAGCTCCACCGGCAGCAGCCCCGAGAGCGGCATCACGACCGGTGTGCGTGCCATGGGTGCCGTGGGTACCCGTCATTCCAGTACCAGTGGCACCAGTGCCACCCGGGACAGTGGGGCGAGTGGGGTCGGTAGCGGTGGTGCCGTAGGTGTTCTGGCCAGGAGTGGCAGCATCCATGGCTCTGTCCTTCATGGTCGCCTGACCCGCATGGTGGCCCATTGCGCCTCCAGCGCCAGCACCGAGGGCAGCATCGCGAGCAGTATGGCTACCGTGAGTTCCGTGGGTTCCGTGGGTTCCGTGGGTAGAGCTAGAGTGCTCGGTTCCAGAAGGAACAGTGGGACGAGTAGGGTCAGTCGCAGTGGTACCATAGGTGTTGTGGCCGGGAGTGACCTTATCCATGATCTTGTCCTTCATGGATGCCTTCTCGCCCGAAACGTGGTGGCCGGAGGCTGCGTGAGCAGCGGTGCCAGCACCAGCAGCACCAAGGGCGGCGCCAGTGCCGGTCCGAGAGCCGGTGTGTCCAGCGCCCGTGGGACGGGTGGGGTCAGTGGCAGTCGAGCCGTAAGTGTTCTGGCCGGGAGTCACCTTGTCCCTGGCGACATCGCCTGCAGTGGCCTGGCCACGAGAATCAGTGCCCATGGCGGCGTCCTTCGCCTTCTGCATACCGGAGCGGTCGTCGTAGACGCCAGCCGCACCGCCAACGCCGGCAGCGGTTGCACCGACGCCAGGAGCGCCAGTGTGGTGGCTGCCGCCAGTTGCGCCTGCGCCACCGGGAACGGTGGGGCGAGTGGGGTCAGTGGCGGTGGTGCCGTAAGTGTTCTGACCAGGAGTCACGGCATCCATGGCCTTGTCCTTCATGGTGGCGCCGCCCTGGCCCGGGAAGGAGCCCGGCATGGCGCCGGAACGCTGGGCCTCGGCGTCACGCGGGTTGATGGCGGTGTTCGCGCCGGTGGCACCAGTGGCACCGGGGGCGCCAGTAGCGCCGCCAGTGGCGCCGGTAGCACCGGTTCCGGGGGCACCAGCGGTGGTGCCGGCCGCGTTGGCATTGGCTTCGTCGCCGCTGCCGAAAATCTTGTTAACGATTCCGGACATGGAGAGATTGGGGTGGATTCAAAGGTTTGGTCGCTGACAGCAAAAAAGTCGAGGAGAGTCCTTTCTTGAGAGCAGACGGATCAATTGGCGGTGTTTCAACTGAGGAGGATTGAAACACTTGAATGGATTGATTGAAGATGGCTTGTCACCTTCCTGAATAAATAAAAGCGTAGTGTCAGGAGCGATGCAGCGGGGTAATTGGCTTTATATAGTGCAGTTGAACCGTGGGCGCAACCTTTCCAGCCCCCCTCGTTTCTGTCCTGAGCATTGTTTCCGGTTCATGATGAGCCTGGACCAGTACGGGTGAAAAAGTAATCCCCCCGCACTGCAGCTTGCGTCGATGCAGCCGAAGTGTATGGGTGGGAGAGCAAGCAACGCCAGCACGCTGATGCAGTCTCAAGCGAAGGGGTGACGTCAAAGTTAGCAAGCAAAAGGCGCCGTGGCTGCCCGCAGCGGCGCTGGCCGCCTGCCGCGCCCTGGCCCGCCCCTGGCCTGGCGGCGT
>JANJPH010000111.1:0-30049 GCA_030407195.1 [Candida] tunisiensis
AGCCGCCGCCGACACGCCCGCCGCCGCCAGCGACGCCTACAGCTCGGCCCCCCTCCGCAGCGTCTTCGGCACGGACCAGCCCGACCCCCGCCTCGCAGCCGAGGTCCTGCAGTACCTCCAGGCGCAGCGGACCTACAAGGACCTGCTGGACCGCTACAACCCGAGCGCCAACCTCGAGGACGACGAGCGGATACGCCTGTCGGCCCGCCGCGTGGGGCTCGAGCTGCCCCAGAGCATCAAGGAGCGGTTCAGCGAGTGAGCTGCAACAATGTATATAAGTCAATCAGATCCCAGTGTAGCTCTCTGTCGCGCGGCGCCCCAGAACGACCCGTAGCTCCAGGTGAGCTTCTCGGCGCCGCGCATGAAGCCGTCCCAGCGGCTGAACTGCTCGCTCAGGTCCCCGTTGGCCTGGTTTCTGTGCTCCCGGATCACGTCCAGGAACGAGTCCGCGTAGCGCGCAATGTCCCGCGCCAGCTCGACGTAGCGAGCAGAGCGCCTGTCCACGACGTACGGCGCGTCGTCCCACGTCCAGTCTAGCTGGCTGGCCAGGAACAGCCCGTAGAACTCCTTGGTGTGTGGCGTCACCGTGAGGTTGGAAGCGCTTTTGTCGAGGTGCTCCGCCACCAGATACATCATGTGAGCCACGGTTGCGGTGCACAGAAACCACGGATTGCCAATGCTCATGCCGATCCCGTCGTACACATCTTCACGGTAGCGGCCGACACCGACGCCGACGCGGCTAATGTTGGCAACACCCGCCCTAGCAAACGTGTCCAGCCGCTTTAGGTTGATGGGGTATAGCCCTCGCATGCCTTGAACGAAATCCCCGAGGGACTTCAAGACCCGAGGCGAATGAGGCTGGTACATCCTGGTGCGGTTGCTGTACAGGCTGTGCAGGACGCCTAGGAATAGGCCACAGTCGAGACCAGTTCTGTCGGTGTCGAGCGTGGCAATCAAGTGCTGCTTGTCCTTGTCGTAGTAGTTGTCCTGTAGAAATGCCTCGACCTTGTCCGTCATGAGTACCCAGTCAGGGTCAGCATCAAGCCCTAGAAGTTGCGCCACGGCTATCCCGGCTTCCAGTGATCGCAACTGGACGATCTGAGTGAAGAAATGCAGACCGTTCACCTCCTCCCACAGGTCGAAACCATTCCGTCTCCAGGTTGCTGCGATGTAGTTGAGGTCTGGTCTGACCACCTCGTTGAATATCTTGGTAAGGGACCCGGGGCGGCCATTTGCCGCTTCTATTTCCAGGTAGTTGCATATGGCGATAGCACGAAGCGCTGGTCCGTCGCGCTGCGGTCGACCCCAGTTCTCGGTGAAGGCTGCGCCATTGACGTGGAACTTGGGCTCGCCCAGTCCTTCGCCGTCCTGAAACGTGCCGCTCGGGTTGTTCACGTGTTGCAGCTGCCGTTGGACGTCAATGTATGCCTCAATGACGTCCCGTAGTGTAAAGTTGGCCGCTCCTGTATCAGCATAGTGCTGGATTATGGTGCCTATAGTGATGGCAGAGTCGCGAGTCCACTGGTAATAGTAGTCCGGGTCGCTCTTGCTTGGACTGGCGAGAATGGCTCCCGACAGTGCATCGCTGGGGTTCGTGGGTGCGCCAAATCCAATGATATTGTCCAAGACGCCATTGAAGCTGATGCTCTGCTGTGCGGACACCCATTGGTCAAACTCAAGTTTGGACACCAGGGACGCCCCAGATCTGTTCCAGTCGTCGTCCCCGGATAGGATGCTCTGGAAGCCGCCATCATGATCAACAAAGCTGCAAGCACCGCTGCCACAACAGGCCAGCAGCGCGATAACCCCCTTGGCCCTCATTGCTGAAGGTCTCTTGAAGGCGTCCGCAAACACCCCGGACGGTAGTCATGCAAGCCCCTGCATCAGCTGCTATCTCAACGCATAATCTCGCAGACAGCCTAAACGGGTTAAACAACAATATCACGTCTGTCTTCGTTTCTCTCTATAGAACTCGGCGAGGCCCTGGAGGCACTGAGCGAACGTCTCATTCTGGTCTGACCGGAAACGGTCCCGTATCCACTGCGGCAGCTTGCCTCGTATCCGGGCCTGGCCATATCTCTCGTCCACCAGAACCACCGCAGCCCAGTCGTTTGCGTGGCGGACAGCCCGTCCTATGCTCTGGTTGATCGCGCGTAGACAGGTGTTCTCGTAAAATTCCTGACTGGCATTCCGCGCTGTCTCGCGAGAGCCCCCACTGGCAAGCACCTTATTCTCAATGAAATCGCGCTTGGCAGCAATCTCTGTGGCGTAAGCGTTTGCGTACGGCATGCCGACCATCACAACACAGCGAGCCAGTTCGTCACTGAAATTGATCCCCTCCGAGAGTTTTCCACCCACGACACTGAACAGGACAGCCCCACCACCTGACGCAATATGGGCCGAATACTCTTGCAGCAGATTGTCTACGGCCCCATCACCAGGACTTGTTTCGCCATCCACAAACAACCGCTTATGTCTGCCCATCCGGTCCCATATGTCCCCCGCTTTCCAAGACTTTACTACGTCACTGAGGTAACGATAGCTGGGGAAGAACGCCACCATGCCACCCGGTACTAGCCGCGAGTAGGTCAGCAGCACGCGGCCCAGCTGGTCTAGCATTGTGCCGTCGTTTCGACTCCCCATAGTGAACCTAAAAAGAGCATTGCCGGGACCCTTGCCCAGTGACATGCCACGAAGATTTGACGGCGGGACGACATGGCCGCAGCTGAACAACCGGATGTGGCCGTCACTGAGATACGGAAACAACTGGGTCAAGTAATCACTCACGGGCTCCATAGTGCCACCAGCGAGCACGACACACCGGGCATCCTCCACAATGTCCCGAAACATATGGCTCGGATCCAGTAACAGGTAACTGATCTGAGGACCACCCTCCTCGAGACTAACGTAAACCTTGCCCTCAGCGGACGGGTTCGCCGTCACCAGCAAGAACCGCATTACCTTGTGGAGCACCGGCTGCGCCTTTGACCTAGTCTCTTTCCCCTGTCGTTCCATGTAGCTCTCGATTTTGAACGCCAACTTGCTCCTTTCGGTGAATCTCTCGAGCTTGAAGGCGTTTACGGTGTCTCCTGTGCCATCACCCCACAGGGCGTGCTGCGCGACCTCCGATGGACCGTCGGTTTTGCTGCCACGCCTGCTGGCCAACAATGAGTGCAGATTCTCCACCACCTTGACAAGCTGGGCCAGGTGTATGCGGTTACCGGTATTGAGACGTCGGTTGAACTTGGCCTGGTATGCATTCAAACCTTCAAGAGCTCGCGATATCTCGGCCGCCGTAATTGTGACGGAGAAGAGCGAGGAAATGACATCAAGCAGATTGTGTGCCTCGTCTATGATGACCACAGAATCTTCCAGGCTCACCCCCAGGCTATTTCGAGCGCCCTTGTCAAGCAAAAGCTGGTATGGCAGGGTCACAATCTCGGTTTGTGGCACTGCCTGCCGCGACGCATAGTACGGGCACACCTTCATGTCGTTACCGACGCCTGCCAAATCCTCGATATCCCTGATTTCTGCTAATGCCCTATCTCGAAACTCCGCCAACCGTACTTTGTCTTCTGCTACGCGCGGACTAAGTAAGTATGGACACTTCTTCGTTTCCTTTCTGCTGCTATCCTGCATCTCGAGACAGGCGTCGTTCATGCTGCTCGTATCTTTGAGCTTTGCCACACGGGGATGGATGCAAAGCTGCTTTCTGGACCCAAGTGTTAGGGCTTTGACCGGCAAGCTGTCGCTGGCGTTTTCGCTTGGCAAGAATGTCGTGAACCTCGGCAGCTTCAGCTGGCCCATGAACTGCGATAACTGCGAGTGGGTACGAGAAGCATAGAATATCTTGGGGCCCACGCTGTCATCATCCAGTGTCTCTTCCTCGTCAGCCTTGTTGCCTCTGACGGGCTCCCCGAGTTGTGACAAGAGTTTTTGAACGGCAGGCGATATGTTTGATTCGCACTTTGCGGCATCAGAGTCGGAAGCGTAGTCGTCCAGCAGCACATCGTCCTCAGATATGGCCTCTGCGACCCGCTGTCGTTTTGGCTGAGTCCCTATGCTGTGCTGCCTCAGAGCCTGTTTCTCGCGTCGCTCGCGTTCACGGACGCGTCTCAGCCGCTCCTCAAGCTCCCGTACTCGCTGCTCCTTGTCCCGGCGGACTGTCTCCTTGTAGTGGTTCTCGACCCATGCCGGTTCGGTGCTGCTGCCGTCGGCCGGTCCTTCGTCCTCTGTGTGAGCGTCAGCGGCCGTCAGAGGGTCCCTGGCCACATACCGGCGAATTCGCGTCGCTTGTGATCACGAAGCCAGGTCATGGCGCCGCAGATCAGCGACAGAGTCTTGCCGGTGCCGGTCGGGGACTCGAATATGCCGACTTTCTTGTGCTCGAGCGTGTCGTAGAGCGCCTCCATGAACGCCTCCTGGATGTCATAGGGCCGGTAGGGGTGGTGGAACCTGTTGGCCGTCATGTCGGCGCGTCTGGCCTCTCCGTCGCCCTGGCACTACCGCGTCATGTCCTCGTCATGACGTCGCGTCCTCGGTACCTCTAGTTTTACCCGGGCGTCGCCGCCCTGCGCAGCTGCGCCGATCACGACCGCCATCAGGACCAGACGCTTGCGAAACGGACGTGATGCCGTCGCCTATCTTCATCTCCAAGCCGCCTCCGGGCTTCTCGGCACTCAGCATCGTCCGGGGCGTGCAATTGTCGTTCCTGGGCGCCTACCGTGCGCTCCAGAACCCGGAACTCTTCAAGACGAAGCACTACCGCCAGGTATGGCAGGCCTTTCTCATATCGGTGGCCATACAGCTCGCCCTATGGACCCCGCTGTTCGTCCTGCGGCTCTTCCTCTCCGCTGTCAAGGCCGTCACCGGGCGCAGAGCCGGCAGCGACGTCGAGGGCTTGATCCGCACGCTCGCGTTCCTCCAGAACAACGTCCTCAACCTGGGCCCCTTCCTCACAGGCGCGATGCGCTTTCTCCGCCCAGAGCTCGACGACATGTTCCTTCTCTCCCTGCAGTTCATCGACAAGGTCTACAAGGAGAAGCACCCGGAGTCTGACCGCCAGTACTACACTGCCATCCGCCAGTACGAACGATCCGGGGCACGTGCTGCCGGTGTCACTGACAACCGGGTTGTGGCGCCCGTAAACGACCAGTCCAGACCTTCAAACAAGATGTTTGACATCGAACGTGTGAATCTCAACAAGCTGAAAGCGCGCCCGCCCACGCTCTGGTCCGCCCTGGACATCAAGTCAATGATCAAGCTTTTGGCGGCGAACAAGTCGTTCTCCAAGTTCCTGGCGTCGTATCTCTCACGCTCAGGTTTCTCGATCCTCCTCTACGTTCTGTCCGGAATTCCCTTCGTCGGTGGCCTCATCGTGAGTGCTGTTTCATTTTACAACTTCAATGGCGCTGTTGGTACCCCTGCTGCTATCGTGGTCTTTGCAGTGGGTTTGCTTGTTCCGCGCAGATGGATGGTCCTATTCTTGAGCTCTTACTGGGGCGGGAAGGCGCTATCCAATGAGCTGCTGGCGCCCTACTTCAGCCGCATCCCTTTCACGCGCTCAGACAAACAAGAATGGTTCCGTGCCCGTCAGGGCATCCTTTTTGGCTTTGGATTCGCCTTCTACAACCTCTTGAAGATACCTTTCGTCGGGATGCTCGTCTATGGCATCGCTGAGGCCAGTGCCGCTTATCTCATCACAAAGGTTTCAGATCCTCCTCCTCACCCAGCCCAGGCGCATGAATGGACCGAACGGCAAGTAGTGTGGACGCAAGAGCAATCGGTACTCTCCGGTGCTGGACTTCACAACGACGGTTTTAGCGCTGGCCACATGCCTGGGCAGCCCGGCGTCCCCGGCAGCTTCTTTAGCATCTCTCCGAAGCCTGACGCCACTGCCAGCAGCACGGGCTGGGAGAGCGTGGGACACGGCCAAACAGAGTACGTTGGTGAGGGCGGCCGATGGGACTTCATGTCTTATCCAGACCGTCCTCCGTCGGGGTTTCGACGTAGTCCATTGGACAAGAATAGATTTGAGAATTTTTGAAGTATGTATATAGTATATTGCGTAACAATAGAATCGGTTCCAGGGGTCTGACGGCATGCTCTTCTTCGTTTTGCGCTGGAGGAATCCACGGCGAGTGATGTTTCGCGGAAGCGACGAGGGCCCACTCAAGTGGCGAGACCATCGGGCGAGGTTGACGGTGGATTGTAAATGTCACTAAAAGAATGTATACATGATGAATCTCATGGCGGATCTATGATTCAAGCACCGCAAAAATTGAGGCGATCTGGAGAGGGGATCTACTCACAGTTTGCCAGCACCACAACTCTGGACTGGTGAGGGACAGAATTGCTGCGCTCTGCCACTCAGGAACAGTTGCGAATGCAATTATCACTCCGAATGTGCTATCAAGCTGCCCTCAGGCAAGGCCCAGATGCTTCAACAAGAGCCGATGGCATGGGCAGCTGCGTGTCATGGTATACCTATCCTCTACGTGTTAAGGGCGCCTAGACAGACCACCGAAGGACCTTCCGCGTTTTTTTTTTTAAAGTCTGCAATCTTGGGAGGCTCTTTGGGTAGATTGGCATCTCCAATCCTCGCTGTGATAGCGGGATTCGCTCAGTTTAGTCACGCCAGTCCTCCACACTACGCTTCGCGGATCGAGTGGTCCTGATGACCAAGTTTATTTACCTCTAAAAGGGGGTGTCGTACATGATGTCTAAGCGCCTCCCGAGCACGGAGCTTTTCCAGTCACCCCAATGCTCACCTTCCTCTTCAAGGATATAGCCCAAGGCACAGCTGTCGAATGTAACCTTGGGGACGCGGCTGTAAAGTTCGTCATACTTCGGCTTCATTGCATCTTTCAAAGAAGCTACCTTACCATCAGGGTGAAGCTGCTTCCACGGGTAGCGGCACTCGTCTTCTTTGCAATCCTTCAGTACGAAGAGCATGGCGTCCAGTCGACGAGCCAACTGCTCTGGGTCCGCGCGACCAAAGTATCGCGTTCCACGCCGCTGCTCCTCTTGAATCAGGTTCCACATTTGGTAAGGGTCTTGTTTCATGTCGTAGAGCTCCTGATCGCCATTGCACCAAACAGAGTACATGAAGCTATACTCCGGACTCATGAGACGGACAGTCTTGTAAGTCGTGTTGTGGATGTTGAATGGCTCATTTGGCATCTCACGGTATGCATTGCCCCAATACTCTGCCTGTGAATGCTCATCGCCGGTGGTCCAGTAATCCGCAGGCAAGTCGTGCGGATTGTGTTCTGGATGCTGAACATCGAGATGACTTGGATCCGTAAACACGTATTGATTCTTGTGTTTTTTCACACGTCCCTTTCCAGGTGTGCCCTCCTTTAGCTCATGCTCCAAAATCTTCATCGGCTTGCCATCAAAAAACGGCTTTGGCTCTATACCTGCTAGCTTGAAGAATGTTGGCGCCAAGTCCACATGTCCGGAGACGCGGCGGGAGACCTTGCCCTTGCCGACTCCCGGGCCCCGAACTGCGAATGGGACGTTGATGTCGGACTCATAAGGTAAGCCTTTGCCACCTGTACATCTGTGCTGGCCAAGGTGGAATCCATTATCAGAACTGAAGAACACGTACGTATTCTCAAGCATGCCATGCGCTTCTAGCTTCCTCATAACGGTGTCGATCATTTCGTCGACTGACTGGATCGCCCTAAGACGGGCACGGTAGTATTCGTCCAGGAAGTCCACAGTAGACTCGTTTAACTTGTTTTGTTCTCGCACCCATCCTGATCCAGAGCGACGATCTGGGTTGAAGTTCTCGTAACGCGGCAGCTTGACATCTTTAAAGAGATGAGCATGACGCTCGGGGTAGCGCGGTAGATCCACATCCTGACCTCCGGCCTGGGGATTCTTTGGTGGCTCCATATTCGTGTGGGGAGAAACAGGGGCTGTGATGAAGAAGAACGGTGTTGTCTCGTCACACTCGGCCAATTCCTTTTCGCGCTTGGCGATGATTCGATCCAGAATTGCATGGGTTTTTTCGGCGATGACATCGGTGCTATATCGCCCTGTTGTTTTCTCGATGGTGCCGTTGTTACGGCCAAACGAGGCGTTATAATAGGAGTAGGTGTAGGGATCTAAAAGGAAGTCAGCATCATCCCACCCTCCAATCCAATACTTGTTGAAGTTGTCCTCATTCATGTGGTTCATCATCTTGCCAATGTAGTAAGTGTCATAGCCGGCCTCTTTCATCCAGGGGCCAAGATAGTCGTTGCGATACCCTTGGTCGATAAATTTGGTAAGGCCGCCATATGGCGGCGCAACATCAGTGACGTTCGTGTTGTGGGCAAGCTGACCCCGCATCAAGGAGACACGCGAAGGACAGCATAACGCTGTAGTGCAATAATGGCTGGTAATCTGTGTTCCCTGCTCCAGAATGTGCTGCTGAAGGTAAGGCATGTAATCCACAGAGTTCATCTGCGCATCCTGGTCGTCCGTAAAGAAGAAGAGAATGTTGGGCTTTTCATTCGTGCCCTTGCGGTTAGGCGCAGCTGTGCCACTTCCGACTAGGACGGCTAGTGCCAGAGCCTTGTACAAACTGAAAAGCATACTAGAGTGAATGCTTGATTGCTGTCGGCCGCTCGGCCCAATTTATAACAATTGACAGAACTACAACGCCATCGAACTCCGCTCGACGAGCTGGAGTGGCAGTCAAAGTCAGCATGAGATCGCCGGGAGGTTGGTCAGCAAGGGCGGGGTAGTGCTGATGATTGTGGGGTAAGGCAGATCACCGCATCCTGGATCGGTCGCTCGTTTTTACGTACCATGTCAACTTCATGGAGATCCAGTCGTAGAGTGAAAGACCCTTGCCCTCTGACATAAACTCCAACCGCCTTCAGGTAGGCAGAGTTCAATGGAACAGAATCAGCTGGGCCCAAGCAGCGTTTCCCAGACACTCGCTGCTCGCACAATTGCAGAATGACTGTTGTCGGCTAAATGGACATCTTTAACATCCGATGAGCTCCGCATTACTGCCATGGGTTCCGCCCTACTCCACCCGGCCACCCAATTTCGCATCTAGTCACTTTGGAAAGACCTGCCGCTCAATCGCTCCGCTGCGAGGGTTGGTAGTTCCCTAATAGCAGTCTGATCTGCGCGCTTACTCAAAGCTGATTCATGTGGCGCTACTGTCTAGCATCGCATTTCGCCGATACAAGCCTCTATAGTGCTACAGTAGTTCGGACCCCTCTTGCGCATCTTTTGCGGGACACGACGAGACTGGCTAACGATTAGCATCCCGACATACCTGGTCTGGGCTTGTCACACTTCCGCCCATCGGGTATGTAGCCTAGTTGATGTGCATCACGCGGACATACGCGGCGTGAGTGACTGTACGCGTTGTTCCGCGTTGCTCGTCAATTTGCTGCCATCAGTCTACCCCGCACGGGATATTCTGCTCTGAATTTTTACAGCACCATACACTGATAGGGCGGGCTTCTGCTCTGTGCTGGGACGCGACTCTATTTCCTGCTATGTAGGGGTGTCCCAGAGAGTACCGTTGTGGTCCGTGTGGCGCAAATCGTTCCAATGAGCGCCCTCGAACTCCAGAAGATACCCTGGTTTGCACTCGGAAAAGCTCACTGACGGCAGTGACGCGTAGAACGCATCGTGCTTCGTGCTGAGTGCATCAACTATGCTGTTCACTCCGCCATTACCGCCGTGCAGCTGGTGCCACGGACGACGGCACTGATCGCCCTTGCAATCCTTGAGGACAAGAAGCAGAGCGTCCAGCCTTTGCGCAACTGTCGTCGCTGATGCTCCCAACACGTGTCCTCCCTCACTCAGAAGGAGGTTGTTGAGCTGATAGGGATCTGATGCCATGTCGTAAAGCTCACGATCCCCTTCACACCACACAGAATAGAACAGGCTGTAGGTATCCGAGATCAATCGCAAAGCCTTGTAAGTGTTGTTTGCCCCTCTCACAAGTGAACCTCTCAGCTCCTGGTAAGCATGGCCCCAGTATTCCACTTGGGTGTGCTCATTGACAAAAAAATCCGTGTTCCGTTCGCTGTCAAGCAATCGAATCGGACGGCCGTCGAAAAAGTCCTTCGGTGCCACACCCGCAAGACTTAGGAAGGTAGGGGCAAGGTCCACATGGCCCGACACAGACTCCGACACAGCATGCGGCGATATTCCGGGACCTCTAACAATGAGGGGAATGTTAATATCCTCTTCATACGGAGTTGTCTTACCCGCGCCGCAACGATGATGTCCAAGATGATACCCATTGTCGCTACTGTAAAAGATATAGGTGTTCTCGATCAAGCCCGACTCCTCTAGCTTGGTGACAACCTGATCAACTAGCTCGTCAACAGCCTGCAACGACCGGAGGCGCGCTCTGTAGTAGTCGTCAAGGATGTTTTCGACGTTTTGATTCAGTTTTGCTTGTCGCCTCACCCACGAGGCTCCCGAGGGTTCGTCAGGGTTGAAGTTTGCAACACGAGGCACCTTGACCGTAGAGAAGAGGTTTGCGTGACGCTCAGCATACTTTGGTGCGCTGACAACCATGCTGCCACTACCACCACTTGGCGACATATCTGTGTGCGGGCTCACTGGGGCGGCAACCAGGAAGAACGGCCTATCCGCTTTCTGCGCGATCAGGGTGTCGAGGAGTGCGTAAGTCTTGTTCGCCACGACATCAGTGGAGAAATGGCCCTCCCATGATTCAAGAGGCCCGGCATTGCGCCCGAATGAAGCATTGTAGTAGTCGTACGTGTACGGGTCAAGCAAGAAGTCGGCATCGGTCCAGCCTTTCAGCCACCATCGCTTGTAATTTTGAACAGTCTGGGAGTTCATCACCTTTCCAACATAGTAGGTAGCGTAACCAGCTTCCTGCAGCCAGACAGGTAGGTAGTCTTTGTTGAATCCCTGTGAGATGAACTTGGGGAGTCCTCCGTATGGCGGTGAAACATCAGTGACGTTGGTGTTGTGAGCGAGCTGGCCGCGGAGAAGGGAAACGCGACTGGGACAGCAGAGGGCCGTTGTGCAGAAATGATTCGTAATGGACAGTCCCTTTTTGATCAAGTGACGCTGGACATGAGGCATGTACGACAGAGAATCCATGCGGACATCCTGGTCGTCAGTCAATATGAACACAATATTCGGTTGTTTCGTTCCAGAAATGGATTTTTGCGACGAACCGTGTCCATGGCCGTACCAGCTAAGTGGCCACCACCCAAGAACCCCCGAAAAGAGGGCCAGCACCGCTAAGACCCTCATTGCGACTACTGGTGGAAGAAAAGGTGACACTGGTGGCGGTTGTCAGTTTTATGATCTGGTCCGCCGTCATGGATCCCGAGACATGGCGTCAGATTGAGTTTGTATTCAACGGCTGATTGCATCCTGCAGGTCCCTACGACACGGAACAGACTCCTGAGCACACGAACAGCCTCGCAATAAATAGGAGACCAGCCACAGATACGCCATCAGTGACCAAGATAGGATGCGTAGCCGCCGTGCTGGACGAGTAAGAACCTCCCTTGCTTCATGTTGCACACGTACATGGCGTACCGCAAGCCGATGTCAGCGGGCAATTTGCTCTTGCGAATTGTGTCGGCTAGGCATTTGGCATGCTCGGCCGGCACGATGCGACAGAGACTTTTGTTGCCTGTCAGCCAAGTGTTGAACCATCCGATGCCCTTCTTGGAGCAATCCCAGCTGTAGTCCTCGTTAGCGTGTAAGCTCAAAGTATTCAGAACGATGCGACGGCGAGCGATATCGGGTGGGTTCAGCGGAATTGCATCGTCTTCGAGAATAAGGCATAGTCGTTTGTCACCCTTGTGGCAAGCCTCTAGAACCTCAGCATACTTCGCGGCATATTTCAGTACCTTGTGGTGGTCTTGGATGTTTGCGTCATTATCCTCTATAACTTGAATTTGAGCTGACGATGGCTGCGCCCATTGGTTGTGCCAGCTGGACGGCAACGACAGTGCTGTCTGGTTTGCAAATCGCTCTGCGGGCATGCACGCTTCCGTGGACACACGGATAGAGTCCGGAAAGTACCTCCAGAGAGTGTCAAAGTTGCGAGTACAGTTCCTGGTCACAATGTAGGTGTTGAACCGTTGGGCGAAGACCGCCTCGTGATCAAGCGTGCCCAGGGTGAGAATGTTGTAGGCCCGCTGGCAGGTCAGTCCGGCGACAGCCAGGATCAGGGCGGCCAGACCAAGCGCTATTCGGCGAGGCGTGAAGAACCGCCCTCGCACTCTCGGGTATAGGCTCATCCGTTTCCCTCCGCCAGGCAGCGACCGTGCCATGGCAGGACTGAAGGAATGGCTAAATCAGGACATGTCGCTGGGTACATTTCCCCCTTCTTTTCCCCCCAGACTTGGCGTAGCCGCGAGACAAGGCGTCTCAAGAGCTGGGTCGCCTTGGACTGCAGAAGCGTGCGTCAATTCCACGCTCGCGATAACGATCTCCCCGTCAACAGCGCATGTGGGACGCGAGAGAATTCATTCCAGGTCCGAGCGCATTTGGGACGCAAGATCCCCTTGGATATAGGACGTGGCTTGGGGGACGGAATCGCATTATGTCCACGACCGAGCGGTTGCTCTGCTGATCAGTCGGACCATATCCGGGCCGTTGTCAGGAGCTCCCGATCCCAAAGTCTGAGCATTACGTCTCCCCTGTCACAGCAAGCCAGTCCCAGGCCACGTCAGATCGTGTGCCAAGTGGCTCGAATCAGTGACCAGCGTCGTCGCGTGCGGCTCACGCTCGTTCATTTCGTTTCGGCTCGTCGATCGCATTGCCAATTTCGGAAGTGCGTCGCCGTTTCAGTGCACAGGGCGCGTCACGTGACAATGCCATTGCCTCGGTAGCAAAAACTCGCAAACAGTGGCAACGGGGTGGCTGGCCATGTTGGTACTGCTTGGTCCTGCCATGACGTGCTGGAGTGCGGCGACACGGATGTCGTGGCAGCAGGCGGCCTCCATTGCTGCTGGCATGCACTGCCGGCTCCACAGTCTCAGGTCTTCCTGTAGTAACGGCCGCCACAGAAGATGCAGGCATCGCGCAACGTCCGTAGTATGTCGCCTACCAGGCCGCGGTCTGCGCCAGCCAGGGACTCCGTTGTCAGAATCTTTCGGCCACAGGCAACGCATGTAAGCGTCTTGAGTGAGAGGATGGGCAACAGCGTCACCGCGCAGCGCCGCCAATTGTGTTTCTCCTCTGATTGAATAACGTGTGGATCGCTTGCAGCGCCAAATCTGAAAGTTTCTGTGAGATACTCCTCTTCCACCGGTATCGGTTCTGTCGGCTCAGCTTCCACGCCACAGACAAGCTTGAACGATTGGAGAACGGCTAGGTCCAGTCCGATTGCATCACCACCGGACGTCTCGCTGTACTGAAGCACAGCGGCTGCAAGGCGCCGCCTAATCTCAGACCCTGCCTCAGACTGTGCGACAAGAACTGACAGCAGTCGCCTCCTGTCGACCTCTGCATCCTCGTACAAAATGCGCCGGAGCAATCCTGGTAGGTCTGCGGCCTCTGAGCAAGCAGACTTAAGGTCACGGAAGCCTTGTTCCGCAGACAATAATTGATCCGTGATGTAGGTGGCAAACGCATCGCCGTCTTCAGCTACCCGCTGCAGGGCCTTGACCTCCAAAGCACAGCCAGTGTAGGATCCTCCTGTGACGGGCTGGATAAGATCTCGAGCCACCACCCGAGACAAATCTTCCTCGAGAGGGACGAAGGCCACCTGGGTGTTGATATGGGAAGGTTGTACGTAAACTAGTCGCCCACCAACATACATTCTGTAGGCCACGGCTGCGTACCTTCCACCTTGATGCAACTCCGCTCCATATACTCGCATCTCCAACGTTCCACTACCCTCCGCGACGTCGCTGGCGTTTTTACGACGGTGCTGCAAATAGTTTGCTAGGCAGTTGCGCTCTGACGAGAGTTTCAAGAGCGGTGGCGGTTGGTTCTCTTCAATTGGCACCAGAACATCAACTGACACTGTGAAGCGCGCCGCTTCACCAACAAAGGACACAGCGTGCACTGTAATGGTGTCTTCAGAGCATGTAACTGCGAGTCCTGATGTCCATTTCGAGTAGGGTAGCAAGCATGTGCCACCACTAACACCCTTCTCGTGGAATTGAAAAATACGCAGCATACCAGCTTGAGCGGCTGCCACTACTCGAGTCTGCCGACCAGCCCAAGTGCTCCAACTTTGACATGTCACATGGAAGCGTGACGGGGGTAACAAGACTGCCTTTCGCTTCAGAAGGGCCGACCCATCCGCGGACACCTCAACCTCACAGCAAACAAACGCTTTTTGTGAAGTTGCTGTTGTCACGAGAACACTGTTGCCCGACCAGCCGGACATCTTGACGTCGGTGATCCACGCATCCGGGGCCACGGAGAGACGAAACGATGGCGTTTCCAGATTAAAGTCATCATCGCTATTGAATCGAAAACCCACGATGTCACCCGACTCTGTACCAAGTATTAAAAACGAAGTGCCGTAGAGTGGAGAGTTCTGGCAGAAGCGCGATGCTGTCCACGCCATGCAGTGTGTTCGAGCCGTTGCGTGCGAGACCGTGTCCGGAGCGATCATTTTTGGAGTCAAGGAATATGCCATCTCCCATCGCTCTTTCCATGGATGGTTAACGGTCTGGTACACGTAAACTTCAGCTCTGTTTGTGAGAACAGCTAACAGGCAGTCTTTCTGGCGGCCGAATCCAGTCGGGCTCCAGCACCCATCCGTGAACGTGCACCATCCTGACTGGAACGCCGCTAATGAAAAAGAGCCTACTTCCCTCCCTTTGGGATCCAATTTGTCCAGTGAATAGTCCGCTTCTGACGGTGGCCGAATTGTAGTTTCGAAGTAGGCGCTCTCCTGGGAGCCTGTCGCGTCCTGAGTTGGATGAAGTATCACCACCGAGTCATCGCCAATGAGTGCGAGGCAGCCATCCTGGGACCATCGTAGGCATTCGCTCACAGAGCTGCCCGCTACGCGATGGACCCTGAGCTCCTTCGTCATTGAGGTTGTCCGAGCATGCGGCTCATACAATCACGTGACTGGCTAGTGAGACCAAAATAAGAGTGGCGACTCAAAGGCCAGAGTCAATTGAAGAGCAGTGAATTTAATACTTAGTCAGAGTCATCCTCGTCGTATGAGGAATACAGTCGCGCTGCGAGGTCGCCCTCCAGACCCTCTTCAGTGCTGAGTACATAGCCTTGTCCCCCGAGGATGCTCAAAACCACTGGCAGGAAGACCAGGGAGTGCAAGGTGGATATGACCACAAGAGCCAGCCACATGCGAAAATAGTAAACATCAAAGATCTTGCTCCTGGTGAATGCCAGGACACAGACTCCGATGAGTTTGGTCATCCCTATTCCGCCGAACACAGAGCCACCGACTCCAACCAGAGCGCGGAATACCCGACTGTCACGGCCTGTGTAAACACCTCCTGCCACATCTGTGGTGCGACGTCCGCCGCTGCGGCTTGTGAATGTGTACGCTCGTGCGACGTGCGCGCAAAACTCAACCGCAATGCCCGTACATATGACGAGGTTGACAAGCGAGACTGCGTTCAGCGACACGCCAGATAGTGTCATCACACCAACAATATCGACAATGATCATTACCACAGTCAAGACGAGCAACAGCGTTGTGCGCAGGCTGCCTAGCAAGACGAAAGCTATGAGCAGGATGGCACCGAGAGACAATCCAACGAGCCCCACTGTCTGGCCCACAATGCTGCCGTACTGCGCGAAGAAAATGTAGAAGTTGGAGTATGGGAATACATCAACTCCCGTCTTCTTGCTCACCTCATTGGCAACACGGCGCGCAGCAGCATATGCGTCGATGAAGTCATCTTGTGATCGCAGGGGTACATGAGACGTCCGGAAGGTCGATGCGCTAATGCTCTTTGCCTTGTAGTCTGCAACCACGGCGTTTCCATACGGCGCCTTGCCGCCCAGCGGACAAGGCTCGGAGGGAGCCTCTATCCATGCCGCAAAGTAGTCAAGGAACTCTTGACCCTGCGGCAAGCCCGACATGTCGATCGACCAGTAGGTGTGGTTGAGGCCAGGCTCGGCACCTTCCAGGCAGACTTCGCATTGGCGCGGCGATGCCTGCGGGTGACACATTTGTGTTCTGTTTGTACCCTGCTTGAAACGGCAACACTCCGAGAGCGCAGGATTGAGCCATTGCAGAAAGTCGTCTACCCAGCTTGCCGCTGGTTCATTTAGATACGAAACTCCCGGCCTCTTGCGCTCCTGCTCGAGAATATTCATAAGTGAATATTCATCGCAAGTTGTGAATCGTCCACACAATTTTTGCTGGTCTGTCCGTTGCGTGGCATTGAGGCCGGCCCTCGTAACGAAATAGACGGGCGGCCCAGCGTTGAAGTAATCATAGAGGTCATTGAAGTAGCTGACCAAGTGTGAGTCGCTTGGTACAGCTAATCGCTGATCGAGACCAAGCTTTAACGTGGGCATCAAAGCAAGACTCACTGCTGTCCATGTCACGAACACGAAGAGCACAATAGTCTTCATACCCCGCTTGAGCAGCTGCGGCGCATAGTAACGCTGAATCAAACGACTGAACAAAGGCTGCGAATGCTTCTCGAATAGGCTGGGCGACACAGGAATATGACCACCTCCAGAACCATTGTCCCTCTCTCCAAAAGCGTTGGGGCGACGATAACGATCATACTTCCCGCCCGCAACCTTCCAGAATGGAATGCAGTCAGCACGCCCAGCCTCTGTGCGCTTCTGGTCAAGTGTCAATACAGACACGAACATTGTGACCTGCAGCAAGAAGTTGATCAAGACAGAGCCAGCCGAGTAGATGGCAAAGTTTCGTACCGCTGGCATGGCCACGAGAGCACCAAAAGCGAATATCACGGTTTCACAAAGGGCTGACAAGAGAATGCTAGGCCCAATCCGACCAACGGCAATGGACACACGCTCCTCAATTGTGTCATTCGGGAAGCTCGAGTTCACTGACTGCAACTCGTGTGTCAGCAAGAATACGTTGTCCACGCCAACAGCTAGTACCAGAAATGGGATCACCTCCGCGATGATAAGAGTCGCCTTCACGCCGAGGGCCGAAAATAATCCAACCGATGCGACAACCGACAGCAGCACAATGACAATGCCAACAACACCCAGCGAGAACTTTGTCTGTACCAACGATTTCGCACCCATCAGCGGAACCTTTCCACCCAGTGCAAGAGAGGCGTAAATGAACATGACGAGATAAGAAATCACAATGATCCTTGCGTCGCTGTTAGAACTCCTGTTGAGCTCTTTCTCCAGCGAAATCTCCGCGTTGTATGACAATCGCAAACCTCGATCACGTGCCTCCTTTTCAACCTTTTCCATGAGGCGCTCAAAGCTTGCTTCCCAAGCCTCTGCCCGACGAACATGCTCAGAATTCTCTTGGTCATTGACAACCACCCAAGTGGATACGAGCGCTCTCGATGCAATAACGTCGTCGTCCGGGTATCCACCGAAAAGAAGCTCCTTTTTCAAGGGCTGCTGAAACGGAGGCAGACAATTCACTGGAGTATCCGCACAAGCGGCGACCTGGCTGCGCCAGCTATGCTCCGGGACATTGCTAAAGTCGCCTTGAAAGTATTGCGTCATACTTTGGACAACGCAAGCCTCACCAAGCGGCTTCAAGCAGATATCGTTGAAAGACACTCCGCTTGCTCTCCCGTCGTCTACCCCGTCAACGTGAGATCGCAGAGCCGCAACGCGCTCCTCAACGCCAAACCACCATTCCAGAGTGTCGTAAGACATCACCGGGCCCGTTTCATTTACCAGGTAAGCCTGCTCTGACCGGTAGAACGGGCCAAAATGCGCATCGTAGAACTCCTTTTCGCGATACTCCGGCGAGCTCGAGCTTACCCACAGCCTGACTGGGTTTGTCTCCAGCCCAAATCGCAGCCATCCCAGTGACAGCGCACCGACAATGATTAGAGTTGTTGTGATGACGAGTGCAGGAAAGGAGGCACACTTGAAGGCAAGTCGACCAAAGACACTCTGAAGAGCAGTGTTAACACCATAGGGAGGCTTGACCCGGTGATGATAGGTGCCATTGATACCCCGCTTTCCGCCGCTTTGCCCTCTTAGTACCCGCTTCAGGCTTTCAAGCTGTTTGTTGAAAGCGCCGCCAAGAAACTCTGTCTCATCAACGTTTCCATCTTCACCATCCGAATCTGGGTCTGATGTTCCGGGGTCGTACAGCAAACGCATGCGCTCACGTTGTCGCTGCTGATGTGCTCCATAAGCCAGATATACTGCCAAGCCGAGCAGCAAAAGCCCAACACCAACGCTGTAGATGAGAACCACGGCAAAGCTGAAGCATGGCAATTTGCCAACGTGGCATGCTTCCTGGCGACCTTTTGCAAGGGGGAGATCGGGGCAAGATCGGGAACAGTCGCTACAAGCGCACTTGAATTCTTTGTCGTAACATTGCCAAACCTTCGTCTTGTGGCGTTCGATTTCGTCAGGCTTCTCGTCGTCGTCCCATGGGAAGTTCATTTGAAACGGCGAGCCACCAAGTAGGGGCTTTTCGTCGCCGAGAAACTTCAGAAATTGCCTGTAGTTTTTGGCTCCGCCGCCTATGAGGTCCATCGCGTAGCCGTTGGTGCTGCCAAATTTGACCTCAGCACAGCTATTGTAGAACACCTCAGCATACTCTGGTCGCACGTAAAAGTTGAGCTCAGTGACAATATCTTTGTGGCTCCTGCTCTCCCTTGTCTCGAGCACGTCCACAAAGAGGGACTGGTCAGGCGAGCAGGTAAACTCGCAGAAGAACTGGAAAAAGTTCTCACGGCAGGCTGGGCATGCTGCTATGATGTTCTCTGCCTTCTTCAGGTTCCTCTTCGCCGCCTCAAGCTGTGTCAGCCAACGGATGCCGAGAGCAGGGTGTCGTGTGCGGTGTGACTTACCTGAGCCTTGTCACAGCAGACAGGGCCCTCGGCCCATTTGTCTCCGCATATCTCGACGAGAAGGTCTCGCTCTTCCTGCGTCGGGTCCTTGGCCTCGATATTAGCCGGGCAGGGCAGCTCCGACCCGAAGAGCGATTTCTTGCCACAATTGCCGTACAGAGCGCATCTGCCGCTTTCATGGCGCTTGGTGATGTTGCCGGCGTGGCCCACGGCCAGTGTAGTGGCCAAGGCCAGGCACGCTGTCAACCACTTCATTTGCTGCCTCAAACGTCGTCCCGCTGTCTCGTCTCGGTCCAGATGCTGGTGTTTTCGGCCTCAAATCGTCGTCCGGGCCGGCTTCAGGTCGCCGCAGTAACAAGCGCTTGCCTCAAAACCGTCGTCAAGCGGCCAAAACGAGCAACTCGGCCTCAATCGTCGTCCAGCGAGGTTGCGGCCGTCGTCGCCCCCCAAATCTCACGTCTCCCTTGCTTATCGACCCGCAGGGTGCATGCGCCGTTACGGACGTGCAATGCCAAAGTAAACCCGGCGTGTCTACAACCACCAAACACTGGCCATGGAGGGGGTAGGTGAGCAGCGCGTAGACGGGGACCTCAGGCTAACAGCAGAGCGAAGACCCGTTTGACTCAGCGCTGGACCTGCTGCGGCGGCTGGACCCGCGCGACATAACCCGAAATCTCCACGCAATCTGCAAGATCGCCCCAGACCTCGCCGAGGACCTGCTGAGCTCGGTTGACCAGCCATTGGAGGTCAAGACATGTCGCAAGACGGGCAGAAAGTACCTCTGCTGCGACTACAACCGTGACGGCGACAGCTACCGCAGTCCGTGGAGCAACGAGTACGACCCGCCCGTCGGGGACGACAGCGCACCCACCCCTTCCGATGCACTTCGCGAGCTCGAGGTGCACGCCAATGAGAGTTTCGACGTGTACCGCGACCTCTACTACGAGGGTGGGACCTCGTCTGTCTATCTCTGGGACCAGGACGACGGGTTTGCGGGGGTAGTGTTGCTCAAGAAATCGGCAGATGGCGATGCCGGCGGATGGGACTCAGTACATGTGATAGAGGTGCTTCCCAACACTCGCAAGTCTGCGCTCTACAAAGTCACCACGACCGTGATGCTTGGTCTGAGCCGCAAGACCCAGCAGCTCGGCGACATGTCGCTGTCCGGCAACTTGACGCGCCAACTGGAACGCGAATTGCCCACAACCGACGAGTCGAGTCACATTGCGAACATTGGCCAGCTAGTAGAGGACATTGAGTCGCAGCTCCGCAACATTCTGCAGGAGGTGTACTTTGGCAAAGCGCGCGACGTTGTCGGCGACGTGCGGACTGTTGCACCGCTGTCAGAGCTCAACGAGGGGAAGCAGCTCCAGTCAGAGGTGGTTCGTGGTCTTAGTAGCCAGTCGTAATACACAGTAGAGGCCTTCAGGGCTTGCTTTTCTTCTTCCCCAGATGGCGGCGCTGGCAGCGTACCTGCAATGAGCACCCTCAATGAGAGCAGACAGCTTCAACCATGACTCGACACGCAAGTGAGAGCCACTCGTGGGCGCCGTTGCCACTTTCGCTGTCTGTGTTTGTGCTTTGCCCGATTTGGTCAGGGGCTGCGCTGCCTGCAGATGACCTGGACACATAGCAAGCGACATCACGAAGGAGTGGCAGATTGAATGGAGGCGGACACGCGGAAGACGGCGCTCGAATCAACCGAGTCCGGTGTCATCGCCGAAGCGCAGTACCCTCCTGCATCCAACGAGCCGCCGTCGGGGACAGCGTCTTTCGACAGCAGCGGCAATGTGTCTGGAAAGGGGTCCGCCACCGCCTCCGGAGCCTCGTCCGTGACTGCCTCCGAACGTCCGGCCACGCAGCAGACGGCGGCGACCGAGGCAAGCAATATTCCTGAACCTCACCCGCTAGGCGCCTTCGGCACTAAGGCGAAGGACGACGAGGCCAAAGGGGCGGGGGGCAACAGTGACGCGAGGGCATCAAACACCAAAGTAGACGATGGCAACGGGGCTTCAAAATTATCACAAACGGCGACGGCTAGCTCATCGCTGCGGCAGTACGGGCCTGAATCAAAAGGGTTCCTGGCACGCGTGAAGCGGCATCTCCCGTTTAGTTCATCAAGATCGAAAGCCGCCGAGTTCTCTCTAGCTGGCGGTATCTCGAAAGCTATCGCAACTCAGATAGAGCCAACACGTGAACAATACGATGCTCCGGCCGCTGTTGCACCACCGACGCGCAACATGACGGCCATGATAGAAGCAGATTCTAAAAAGCCCGCCACACAAAACTACAGGCCCTCCAAGATCCGCCCTGACCTGCCTATATCCGCCGACGGGCAGCCCAGTCGGCTGCCTACAGAGCGCGGCTACACTACGGGACTAGGCCCCAGCGTGCAAACCCAGCCTGATGGGGTCCCGTCGCGAGACTCCACAGCAGCTGACTCTGTAGCGTTCGCTGCGCCATACGGCCGGATAATGAGTGAAGCGGCCACGGCTCTGGCACCCGTGGATGAGACAAAGCTCGTCCGCGACGTGCTTATTGAAAACCAAAGAGGCTGGATCATTCTTGGCTTTCCAATGTTTTCGAGCAACTCGTTGATGCAGTTCGACCCGCCACCTTGGATGCTACCGAACGGTGCGGCGTCTCCCGGCACAACTTGGAGCTATCCTCTCCCTGATCCAGGATGGGAGTGGGTATGGCACCGCTGGTACGTGGACATGTCCCTAGACGTTGATGACCAGGGCTGGGCTTATAGCTTTGCATTCAGATGCAATCAGTGGCACGGAAACCACGTCTGGTTCCATTCCTTCGTTCGGAAACGCCAATGGGTACGTCTTCGCAGACGGAAATCCCAGCGCCATATCGCAGAGAAAGAGGAGGACGACTCGCCGTTCAGTGATGCTAACGAGCTGGAGGATTTGTTTTTGCAGGCCCGTGACTCTGCATCTACTGAGAGCCCTGTCGAGTCTGCTGACAAATTTCAGAAACCCATGGAGGTGAGCCCTATGCTGACAACGAGCTGGTACGAAAGAGCTGTGCATGATAATGATGGCTGGGACGACTGGCGCCGCAATCGCGACATTGTCGAGAGCGGCGACCTGACGGGCATCAAGCAGGCCTTGATTGCCGAGAAACTGGGGCTGCCACCATCGCCGACAGTTGCGAACAAGGAGGTCCCAGCGGACGAGTTCATCCGCGTCCCGAAGAGAAGCCACGCCCTGGCAGAGTTGAATTTGCGGACTGGTAGTGGGATGCCGAATCAAGAGTCTACCGCGGCGCGAACCGACGTTATCGCAACTTCGTTGCGCGCCCTTCTGCATCAGCTGAAGAGTGCTCGAATCGATCGCGAGCGAATCTCAGCTATTGAGAACTTCGCATCTCTGCGGCGCAATGTTAGTGCGCTTCAGGACCTTGCTAATAGCCCTCCAATGCTCAACCAGGCGGTAGAGAGCTTCGATTTCCGCGACTCGCTAGTGCACCTTCTCCGGCATCTTGAGTTCGTGCAAGAACGACGGGAAAGCTCGGCGGCTGACGACGACGCAGACAGCACAAAGAGTCTTTCCGCGGCACACGAGGAGGCTCTGGGAGCACTGGTTCGGGCTATAGATGGACTTAATACCCACAACAACTACTACAGTGACCTCCACACGGAATCATACTGCCAGGCTGAGCCAGGCTCTCAGCCGGACAAAGGCAAGCAGCGCGCGTCCTGAACGTGCGGCCTAACCATGACGAGCCAGCTGCTTGGATGTAGCATCTATTTATTCGTTCAGTAAGTCACTAATAATGTACACTGGCTGTTGCCTGGTCCTACCTCGCCTCGAATTGCACTGTGTCAGCCTTCAAGCGGCGCAACGCGCCCAGATCTACTTACCCATCCGGCTTGTTCGCTCCTTGTAGAGCACACGGTGGCCGCACTCCTTGCAGCGCACCGGGTCCGAGGTGTGGAGCTGGTTCTTCACGGCGCAGTTGGCGCAGAGGTATGTCACGCCCTGGTTCTTGACGACGCTGACGCCGCTTGCCGCGGCGCTGATGCCCGACGTGGTAGACGGCGGCACAAACGACTCCTTCTGGCTCATCCTGTGTCCGATGTCGTGATGGAGGTTGCCACTTTTTTGCTGGGCGCCTGAAAAATTCTGAGCCGCATGAACTTTGCGGGTCACGCCCTGTGAGAAGCGGCGACGTCTGTGGCGGTGAGCGATGTTAAGGGCGGTCTGCGGCGGCTGTAGACGCCCGGCTCTGGGCCGTGGCAGCTGCGGGCGCCGCTTTGCTGGTTCTGCTCTTGCGTCAGAAGCGACGGATGCCCCGGATGTCGAGGATGTGCCGCCTGCCACAAAACCTCCGGCCGCAGATCGAGTGGCACCGCCTGATCTCCAGCCTCTGAGCTCTCCGCGGGCCATGATTTCGCGGTTTCGCCAGGAGAACTCCCTTCCTCCACGGGAATATCCGGACATGGAGCTCTACAGCCGGCGACTGGACGCGATGCGCACCATGGATCGAGAGTTGCGCCAAATCTTGCCTCGGGAAGCGCCCATAACGGACATGAACGCCCCCCGGGACTACTCTAGGACGTTCAAGGCTCTCAAAAAGGTGACGGCGCAGGCGGAGAACGAGCTGCTGGCGGAGTACAGCAAGTGCGAACCAGACCTTTCCGAGTGCTTGATGGCCCTGCGACGGATACCTTATGACAACAATGAGCCGAAAGGAGCATTCCCTCCAAAATTCATGTCTCGTCACCGTGCTATTGCTACGTCGGGAGAGCACCTAGGCCCGCTACCAACGCTCTGGACCCTTGAATCATTCTGGCTGTACGTGAGGAGATTGCAAACGACGCGACTAAAAGACGGCCTGGAGATGAGCCTACTGAGGGAGCTGTTTCGGCCCAACAATGAATGGACTGCCGATGTGAGGGTCACGGAGTCCTACAATACGGCTATTGCCGCGTTCTTGATGCGCGGAGACATCAGATCTGCGGCAGAGCTTTACGACCAGATGTCACTAGACAAGTGCACGCCAAACACAGACACTGTCAACCTTATGCTGTCGACTCTGCGCCACCAACGTTACACTGCGCAAAGTTTGGTTCCGCCGGCGCGCACCCTGTTGTTGTACCTAGGAGACCTCCGGGTGGCGAACCGTGACACATGGAATACTGTGATTGGCGTGTTTCCCGGCGTTGCGGCGAAGGCTGTCATACTTACGGAGATGGCACGCAATGGCATTGCACTCACCCCTCACGGCGTGCGTTGCTATCTAGAGGCTGCTGTAGAGCAGATGGGCATTAATCGCATATCAGAGGCACTGCTTGGTGAGACCTCTGCTGAGGTGCTGGTACCGCTGCACCGCGCAGCTCCAAACGTTCTGTACAGCACGCAGAGCCTTCTTGTGGTGGTTCGCAACCTGCTGCTCCGGAACGAAGTGTCGCGAGCATGGCAATTCATGGCCCGTATTTCTAAGGTGCACAAGATCCCACTCGACCAGCGCGAATTGTGCCTCTTCTTGCACCATTTCGCACGAAATGGGCGTCTGGATCTGGCGTTTGCCGTCGTGGGCGGGTTTGCTCGCCATTATGGTGTCAACCCTGGCCGCGATGCGTTCTACTACTTCCTCAAGACCGCAGTTGCAGACGAACATGGTCGACAATGGCTGCTTGCTGTACGTTGCCTGCGGCAAAAGCTGGAGGTTGCCAGCAGCAGCAAAGGCATCAGTGGGCCAGCCGCGAGGCTGCTCCGCGAGGTGGCTGCGCGAGAAGCATGGCTTATAAAGAGAGAGCTGGAGCCCAATCAACCGCCATCCGAGAATGAAATGGATCGGTTTTACCGCCGGTGCGTCGACACGCTGGCTTGGGAACGTGCCAGCTGTACTCTGGACTACAAGGACAGCCCCGACAAGGCTAAGATGGCGAACTCGTTGGGCGTCTCGCCAGCGCTGCTCCCCTCGGGCGATTATATCAAACCACCATACACATGGCGTACGCAAAAACGGAATTCAAAGTGGAAAGCCTTCCGGAAGCGGCACGTAACTAATCCTGAGAGCAAGCGGATGGCAATAGCCAGGCGGGCTGAGCGTTCGCGAGTTGGTCCGAGTGTCACCCTGGTAGAGCAGCTGATGGACGCCAAAATGTTGAAAGCAAGCAACGATTAGAACATGAGTTACGACTGACATTGTATGATACACAGATTATGAATCCTCAACTGTTGTAGATAAAATGGCAGGCGGCTCTTCCGGACGGTCCATCTTGTCCGTCTTGAGTGCCTCCATTGCCTGTACCACGGCCATGCCTGCTTCGACGCGTCCAAAAATAGTGTGCTTGTTGTCCAACCAAGGCGTTTTTTCGGTCGTAATGTAGAATTGAGACCCATTCGTATTTGGTCCGCTGTTGGCCATGCTGACAGTAAATGGTCGGTCGTGACGTAGAAATGGCGAGAACTCATCTTTGAAGTAACCGCCCCAAATACTTTCCCCGCCAGTACCATTGCCATCTGGGTCGCCACCCTGCACCATAAATTTCTTAATAACGCGATGGAAGATAGTGCCGTCATAGAAGCCCTTCTTGCACAGGCCCACAAAGTTCTCCACTGCCTTTGGAGCATACTGTGGATATAACCTGAGTTTAATGTCACCCAGGCTGGTGTGCAATGTGACTAGCTCCGTGGTAGGTTTGTTGCCGCCCGTAGCAGGCCCCGAGCCTCCCTGGTTGCCCTCGCTCAGGCGTTCGTTGACGACATCGCGCTCCTTTAACGGAACGCCATTTCCAAACACATAGAAACGGCTTTTGTGCATAGCCGTCGCTAGCAAGGCCGGATGTTGACTGGCAAGCGAATCGGCCACTAAAGCATTCTGAGAGGCCACCATGTCAATGGTTACAACACCTTTGGCGGCAGTCCGACCTGGAAAGAGCGCTAGGTTCAGGAACCGCAGAGGTTCTTCTTTGGCAAGCAACCGAAGGCACTTGTTTGATTTCAAACTCACGCATTTGATGCCCAGCAGGGTCGAGTAAACCAGCAATTCACTAGAGTCGTCAAAAAGAAGCGAGCGGCGTGCTGAGATGTTGCTAGATACCAGCTCCTTTTCCACTGCGATCCGGCGTCTAAAGTCGCTGTCACTGGGCTTGAAAACAGCCGTGCCAGCTTCGTGCATTTCTGTGGCCGCCTGAGAGCTTTCGTCGTAGCACCGGATCAATTTGCCACTTGGAAAGTCAAACACCCGCACGTTGTGGTCTGGCGTGGTCCGCACAGCAAACATACGGCCGTCTCGAGATACAGCGAGGCTTGTACACCGCAGTTTTTTCTTTCGCAGCTCGTACAAGTCAGTCTGAGCTTTCAGCTGGAACGTCAGGCCTTCCACTGGCTCAGCGGGGTCGTCAGGCCGCCAATACTCGATGGCGCCGCCCTCGTCTATGGAAATACAGCAGTCCAATGCAGCGCTGTATCCGATTGACGTCACCGGCGTCCGATGAAGACCTGATATCTCCCTGATCGGCTTTGCCACGTCGTCTTCACCAAGAGATTTGGCGTCGTAGAGCCGAATAATGGGGGACCCTACTTCAGCTATAGCCAACAGCCCTTCCGACGACTTGGGGCTGGTCCCCTGGTAGCACCAAGCCCCTGTGGCAGGCTCCAGACCCAGCGACAGAATGTTGATCATGTCAAAGTTTGCGATATCAAACACTTTTGCAGATTTCTCCCCCAGTGTGAAGAGGTACTTGTCGTCGAGGGAGACAGCGCCGTCGACGACGGGGCAGCCTTTGGGATGGGCCTGATACTCCTTTACAAACTCGAGACCGCCTTCCTTCTCGGCGCGGTGGTGCCAGAACTTGACCACCCCGTCGGCGCTCCCGGTTGCAAATAATGGCGCCCGTGTCCTGCCGGAGCAGGCCACCATTGTGACCGAGTCGCGATGCATCAGGCTCCGGACATAACGCTCGCACGAGGGCAACTGCTGCAACAGGAGGGCATCATCGACGTGGCGCGTCTTCCGGCGCTTGCGACGGGCGGACTGAGCGCTCGGCAAGGTCGGTCCGACCTCGTCTGAGCTGCTCTCGTCCTCGGCCATTGCTCGTCTCGGATCGGACGTGAAATTTCATGCGGCTCAACACCAAAGGGTCGTCCTCTAAATACATTAACGTCAGTCATTATAAACTCATACAACTCGTCACATCTGCCAGTAGTCACGCGCCATCTGCATCTGGCCCATTCCTGGGTTTGCCTGAGGGCCGGGACCGCCCGCTAATGCGCTACCCAGCGACGGGTCAACGCCACCGCCGCCCGGCAGCGTGCCTGGTGGCACAGGCGCGCCCTGCGGCGCATTGGCCAGGCCCTGGCCGCCGCCAGCTGTCACGGGGACGTTGCCGTTGTTGCCTTGGGTCGGCGGGGGGTTGCCGTGTGCGAGCATGGGCGGCACTCCTGCCGGCGCACCGCCATCGGGGCCCGGCACCAGCACTGGGGCGCCGCCGGGGCCTGGGACAGAGAACGGCGGGCCAGGTGCTGGTGCCGACAGTATGGCCGCGATCTCTGGAGGCAGCACCATTCCAGGACAGTCCTTGTGCTGCAACAGGATGCTCCGGAGGGCGTTGACCTGTTCCCTGAGTTGCTGACACTGGGCTGTCAAACCTTCGTTGGCATTGGTAAAGTACTCCACCTTTGCCTGCAACGTGGCCAGCCACAGTTTCTTGCGCTGTCGACACTTGAGCGCCGCAACGCGATTCCTTTCCAAAAAGCTCTTCCGCTTCTGCTCGTCTGTCATCTTCCTTTTGTCCTTCTCGCCGTCCTTGCCATCGTCGCTGTTGCTGTCGCCCTGCGCAGCGTCCTTGTCGCCACCGGGGCCCTCGCTTTTGATGGCGACGTCGGCTGCGCCGCTAGTCTTGCGCCGCTTTTTGTCGCCGGCGTTGCTGGCCCGCCGCTTGCTCTGCGCGCCGGGCCGGCCCCGTTTGTTGGCAGCGCCCTGGTCCAGCTCGCCGTCGCCGTCCTGCTGGCCAACTACTGCCTCGTGCTGCACCGCCTGCTGCTGCTGCTGCTGCTGCTGTGGCTGCTGTGGCTGCTGGGACAGCATGTAGAGGCCGTTCGCAGCCGCGTTGGCCTCGGCGCCGGGCGCTGGACGGGGCCCGTTGCGGGCCGCTGGCGGGGCCTTGAGCGGGATGGTGCCGCCGTTGCTGGTGGGGCCGGCCATGTGGCCCTGGCCGTTGCCCTGGGCGGGAGGGTAGTCAAAGCCGAGGAAGGCGGCGGTCTGGGGGCCCGGGAACATGGAGCCTGAGCCGCCCGGGGTCAGGCCCGTGCGAATGCCGGACTCGTTCGGGGTGAGGCCGGTGCCGGTGCGGCGGAAGTTGAAGGCCGAGAGGCTGCCGGAGGGGGTCTGGGCCGCGTTGGTGCCGGGTGGGTTGGTGGCGCCGTTGGAGGGCGCGCCATTGCCCTGCTGCTGGGGCCCCTGGAGCATGGCGGGCGAGAGGGGGCCCGAGCGGAGGGAATTGGCCCATCCGCTGGCGCCTGGGGTGACGGTGTTGGGTATGAGGGAGCTGGGGGACTCGATGGCGGCGACGGGCGGGAGGATGTGGCGGCGGCCGCCCGGGGTGGCGACGGTCTGGAAGAGGCCGCCGTTCGTGGGCGGGAGCTGCGGCGGGGAGCCGCTGGAGCCGTTGTTGGCGGTGCTGGCGGTGTTGTTGTGCTTTGAGCTGGCGGCGGACGCGTGGCCGGCGCTGCTGGGGTCGGTGGCGAAGGACTCCTCAAAGGGGTTTGGCTCGAGGTCGAAGGTCGAGCGGCTGCCCTTGCGGTGGCCGGCGTGGGGCGCGTGGGACGCGGTGGCCGAGGCGGCGCTGATGCTGGAGCCCCTCAAGTTGGGCACAGCGATCACCCAGACCTGCATCCAGATCGCGGCCGAGGTGCCCGAGGGCGCGTCCGCCGAGGGCTCAGCTGACGACGCGGAGGCTGCTGACCTCGACGACGACGATGATACTCCTCAGACGCTGGCGCTGCGGCTCATTGACTACTGCTCTTCTTCACTGCCCCCTTCTCACGTCATTGCCACTGTGCTGCAGGCTCTGCCCCAGGCAATCGACGCCGCAGACCCCTGGGTCCGTCGGGCCGGATTGTTGGCAGTAGCTGCGGCCACAGAGGGCGCCCCAGATTACGTTGCCAACCGTCTCGATTCCGTGCTTCCTTTGGTTGTACGGGGTCTTCAGGACTCGAGGCCAGTAGTGCGTATCGCCGCTCTGCAGGCGTTGGCGCAACTGGCTGTTGACCTCCGTGAGCCCGTCGGCGACCACCATGCGGAGCTCATTCCTCTGGTGTTCGCCGTCATGGAGGCGTCTTCGCACCTTAGCGTGGGCAAGGCTGGATTCGCATGCCTGGACGCTATTCTGGAGACCCTCGACAAGGATGTCATGGCCTCTCAATATCTGGACAAACTGGTGCCCCAGTTCTTGAACATTTTGCAGCAAACGCAAGATCCAAAGCTTCGTGCCGCTGTGGTGGCAGCGCTTGGGTCGGCTGCGTTCGCGGCGGGCACTGCGTTCCAGCCATTCTTTGAACAGTGCGTTACGGGCCTAGAGCCCTACGTTCGCGATGCTCACGTCACCGAGGGTCTTACAGAGGAGCAACTGGAGCTGCGCGGCGTGGCTTTCGACACGCTAGGTGTGTTCGCAAGTGCCGTTGGAAGGGAGAATTTCCAGCCAATTGCCAAGCCGTTGATCGAGGCCGCGTACGGTTGTATGAAGACCACGCATCACAGGCTGCGCGAGTGTGGAATGGTGTTCCTGGGCGTGGCGGCCACGCTTTTCGGCACCGAGTTCTCTCCATTCCTGTCTCACGTCATGCCCGAGATCTTTGCAGTGCTCGACCAGACTGAAATCGGAGCATTGTTCGGTGACTCGGACGAGGAGGATGCGGGCCCCGTGGGCGGTGACGGGGACGATGATCTTGAGGCGAACATGAAGGTGTCCACGGCCATCGCCATTGAGAAGACCACTGCGCTGGATACCCTGGGCGAGCTCGTCGTTGCCACGAAAGGTGACTTCGTGCAGTACCTCGACAAGGCCACCGAGGCAATGGTAGCTAGCACCGAGCATTTTTACGAGGGAATCCGGTCGGCCGCTATCAACGCGCTGTGGAGGACCT